>BQNB010169044.1:0-13825 GCA_026074375.1 Tanacetum coccineum
ATGATAATATCTCAATGGAAGATATTATTTGTTGGTGTTCGATTACCAACTTGGTGAATTTTTTTTTCTGAATTAAGACAATTTTTTTATATTTTTTTGTGTTTTTGATTTTTTTTTTTTATTTTATTTTATCTTTTACTTATACTAAAAAGAAAAAGAAAATATATTTTTTTTACTTTTTATATTTTTTTATATTTTTTTTTATTTTTGGATTTATGACAAAAAATTAACTTTCGAGGACGAAAGGATCTTCAAACCAGATTTACAAACTCGAAACGAAGGAATCGCTTACACAAGTCCCCGGCAGCGGCGCCAAAAACTGATTGCAGTTTATTATACTATAGAATATATCATAAAAATATAATCCCGAGAGTAATTAAGAAAGATACCAAGTTACCCTTGATAAAATTCACTCTCAAAAATATATATAATATAATATAACTAATTGTATAATAGACCGGGCAAGTTTGATCACCGGGTCGGTTCTCCAACGACTAGTGAAATTGAAACACGTTTTACGTTCGGATCTGTTTTGAATGAACAAAGATATTTGGAGAAGCTGCATTACTATGAATTTAAGAAGTAACAAATAATGACAGTTAAGTTAAATAAAAACAAATTTTTAAATACTAAAATGTAAAACTAATTTTCACTAAATGAAGTAAAAGTTTAGAAATTTAATAAAAATAATAGCCCTAAATTTGAAAAATCTTTTTATAAAAGTTTAATTGAACTAATTAAAACTTAACCTTAATTATTAATTAAAACTAATAAACTTAATTAAAAACTTAACTAAGGACTAATGGTGCAAAAAGGAAAAGGACTAACGAAGGGACTAACTGAAAGACAACTAAGATTGAAAAGTTACACTTTCTACCCTGAGAATCTATCCCGACAACAAACTAAGACCAATAAGCATTCCAAATTTTAAAGAGCTTAAAAATTAAATAACTCACAGACGCAAAACTTGTAAAGGAAAGACAGGGGGAACAAGCATTAATAAAGGCTACTAGGGTTGAAAATTCAAATAGCCAAATAAGAGCTTATCTTTTAAGCTGTTACAGAAAGTTGGGCTTATCCTTGGTTTTACGAAAATTAGCTATAGTAAACTCAAAACTAGATCATTAATAAAAAAAAGAAAGAAGTTCTAAAGAGCTTAAGATATGCTTATTTCTATAAATGAAAAGAAACTAAAGCATAAACTACTTTTATGCTACTGGAAATTGATCTTGTGTAAGCAAACTTAGGAAAATAAGCAAAGAAACAAGGGGGGGGGGGGGATTAAGCAACGATTAAACCTTTATAAAGCTAAATTAGACTCTAAAACTTTGAAGACTTATTAAACTACCAATAAGCTATCTAATTAAGCTGGAAAATCTATACCCATAAGCTAAATTAACAAATTTAAATTCTAAGGACTCTAAGTACTGTTTTTGAAGTTTTCAGGTTTTTTATGACTTTTGACAGCTAAATTAAACTAAGAAAATAAGCTAGAAATTGAAAATTAAAATTTAAAATGAATTAAGCTATATTAAAACTTAAATCCTACTGAATTTGATAAACTAAATCTTAAAATTACTTATCTAAACTAAGCTATGAACACAGCAGTACTAACTTTGGAAGTTAGTACTGGTAGTGTAAATATTCAGCAGTACTTTCAAGAGAAAGTACTGCTAGAGTAACTTGGTTTTTGAAAACAAAAATAAGTAATGAAAATAAGCTAGAAAATGACAACTAAAACTAAATAAGCTAAAACTAAACTTAATTCTACTGAGATTAAAGCTAACAGTATTAACTTATGAAAGCAGTACTAACCTGGAGGTTAATACTGGTAGTGCAAAGGGTCAGCAGTACTAACTTAGGTTAGTACTGTTAGTGCAATTTTGAGAATGCACTAAACCAAACACTAACTCATACCAATATGACAGATTGTGAGAAAACGCTTTTTAAAGAAATTCAATGGAACAAAATTACTAAATACCAGATAAAAAACTAGCCTATAAACAAACTTTATCAAACCATGATTAAAACAACTGAAATAAGCTTTAATCTAAGTCTTAATAATTAAACTATTGTTTTTGGATTTTATGGTAGTTTTTATGACAGAAAATGATAACTAAAGGATCTATAACTACTTAAGCAAAAAAAACAGATGGAAAACACTATACTAAATAGCATAGAAAAGACATTTAAAAAAAAACTATACAAGCAAGAGAATAAGCAAATAAACAATATTAAACTAAAAACTAGCAATTTTAAATTGAAAAAAAGAAACTCACTTGATCTTTTAGCTAAACAAAAGGACAACCATTAAAGCCAGCTTAACAAGCTCTTAAGCTTATGAATAGCTAGGTTATGTCCTTGGGTTCTCTTTCCAAGGTAAAGATCCTTCCAAAAGCTTAGATAACAATCGATCCATAATAGGTTTTTAACTGATTTAAGGCTTTAGATAGGTTATACTGAATTCAAACCGCTCTATTTCAGCTTATAGCTGAAAGAGCTTATGAGTAGTTATTGAGTGGACAATTTTAGCTTATTAAGAGAGCTAAAGATTGAAAATAAGAAGAGCGTATGACAAATTAAAACGATTTTCATTTAATTGAAAAACTGAATTACATTACTAGAAAAGGAAATTCAAGAACATTTAAGTTAAAAATACAAATTTAAGCTTAAAAAATTATACTAAAAAAAACTAGAACTGTGGAGAATTGACTACTAAAAAATAGATTTAAAAAAGAAAATTCAAGTCGCTATCTATGTGTGAGAATGAGGCCTTTTTATAGGTTTAAACAGATGATAAGAAGCTTCTAGGATCTATACTTCTGCCCCCTCCAATCCTTCATCTCTGAATTCATTTCTTCAATCATTTGATCTATGATGTGGGACGTTGGATCATTTTGTGGACACCTGAGGATTGCCAGCGTGGCATTCTTTGATGTGACGTTTGTGTTAGTTTTGTGAGTGAGTTTAGCACAAAACCCATCACAATTTGTGCTTCTTTCATTGATTACGTGGCCTTTGAGCTTGGGCTAGGATAAGTATCCCCTTGATTAGACTTATTTGACCCTTCATTTGTGCTTGCGCTTCCTTGAATTGACCAACGCACCCTCTAATTTTGATTTGCCCTTTGTTTTACCATGGGGGTGAAATGGGAGTGACGATGAACAGTAAATATGTTTCCCGCCCCTTCTTCGACAGTTAAAACTGTTGAATTTTGGGAAGATTACACATTTGGTCCTTGTCTCTCTCAAGTTATAAATAACTTTCGAGAAATGCAAGAATGGCCCTTGGAGAAGAAAATTGGCTAAGGCTTTGGCTGAGGCTTGGCTTCTTTGGCTTCGGCTTTGTACTCTTCTGATTCTTGTGTCCGTGTTTGCTCGCTTTTGACTGCTTTCTTGTGATTTTTGATTTATCCGTACCTGCACACATAAAACACAAATACAAGCATATTTTTGCCATTTTTGGTCTGTTTTGGGTTTATTTGGGTTATTTTAGGTACAAACGGATATGTGTATTTTACACTTATCACCTAGAGGCAGTTAAATACATGAGAGAACTATCATAGATCTGTTTAAGTGCTCAATCCTACATCAACAAAGCTTCCTCATCTTTTGTCAATGCCACTTTGGTCTCCATGGGGGTTATTGCAGTTTTCACATTTACAAGATCAAATTTCTTGAGTATCTCAGCTACATACTTGTCCTGAGATATGAAGATTCCTGCCTTGTTCTGTTTGACTTGTAATCCTAAGAAAAATGTGAAGTTCTCCCATAGAACTCATCTGAAATTTTGCTTTTCATCAAGGCTTCAAACTCATCACACTAAGACTTTTTGGTAGATCCAAAAATGATATCATCAACATACACTTGAACCAGCATGATATCCTTCTTGTCCCTTTTAATAAATAAAGTCTTGTCAATTGTACCCCTCTTGTATCCATGCTTCTCTAGGAATGTTGATAGAGTAGCATACCAAGCTCTAGGAGCTTGATGCAGTCCATACAAAGCTTTGACTACCTTGTAAACCTTCTTAGGGTGCAAATCGATACCTGTTCAACAAAGCCAAGAGGTTAGTGAGACATAAACCTCCTTCATCTATTGTGCCATACAGAAAGGCACTTTTTACATCATTTGGTATAATATGAACCCACCAAATGAGGCAAAGGCTAAAAAATAACTGTGCTTCTATTTTGCCACGGGAGCAAAAACATCTTCATAGTCAATTACCTTTCCTCATGGTGTACCCGTCGAGCCACCAATCTTGCCTTATTTCTAACAACACTCCTTTTTTCATCTCTTTTATTTCTATAGACCCAGTTAGTACCAATCACCTTCATTCGTGAGGTAGATTACAAGAACCATACTTGTTAGCAGTATTAAATGTGTACAATCCTCTTGCAATGGCTTTGATCCAACTGTCTCTTGTAGAGCTTCAGAAAATATTTTTAGGTTCCAATTAAGATAGAAAACAGGAAATAAACAATGTTGTTGATCTTTGTGATTGTTTCTTTGCTGCTTTTGAATAAAGCTGAAAAGTGCATGAGCTCCTGATTTTTGTTGCAGTTTGCTTCTAGTTTGCACAGCTGACTTAGGATCACCAAGGATTTGACTTTTTGGGTGAATATTATGAATCCTAAGTGTAGGAGTAGGACTGACTTTAATTTCTATTGGTAGACTATTGAAATCCAGTTTCACGCCCTCTTCATCTAAGAAGCCTCATAAAAAAATTCCTTGTCTTAAACTTGTGAAAGATTTCGAGCTCTGGCATAGGTGAATCATCAGGATCAAAACTACCAGTATTAACTGGCTCACTACCAGTATTAACTGAAGGAGTACTGGTAGTGGTGTTTTTAGATACTTTTCCTAAATGCTTTAGAGCAATTCTTCCAACTTATTCGAAAAGTAGAAGTCTTAGGATTATCTTCTGAAGTGGCAGTAGAAGGAGCCTTCTTCTCTGGTTGAGTTCTGTCAATATCTCTTCTTTCTTTGAATTTGTGGAAAGATTTCCTTTGATTCAGCTTTTTCTCCAGTATACCTCAAGTTGAAGGCACAACAACTAAGATTCTACATCCTATCTTTTTCCTAAGAGGAATTAAAACTTAGAGTTTGTGAAGTACTGCACTGTTAGATACTTCTGAAGCGCACCTGCATGTGGTTAGTTGCATTCTCAAAGATACAGGAATATAGTTCATAGAATCAGAAAGTAATCAATATCAACATCCATCTATACCCTACTCCTTTGACATGGGTTTATCTTCAAGAAAATTAACATGCATATTACTTCTACCTTTTGGTCTAACTAAATTATAAAACCCTTTAGGCTTTGCTATTTAGAGGAGTAACAACTAAGAATCCTCATCAGATTTTCCATCAAACTGCAAGTACACTAAGTAGTATCTAAAATTGTAACATGCACCCAACAAGGTTTTTATAGCTGATAATTGGTTTGTGGCCAAACAAAAGCTCATAAGGAGTTTTTGTTTTAAGGTTTAGGCACTCTTAACCCCCCCCCCCCCCCCCCCCCCAATATTAAAAATATAGCAAGCAGTACTAACTGCTTCTGCCCAAAAAGTAGTTGGTAAGAGTGAGTCTGCTAGCATAGTTCTAGCAGCCTCAATTAGGGTCCTGTTCATTCTTTCAGCAACTCCATTCTGTTGTGGAGTTCTGGCATTGCTATACTCTTGTTTTATTCCCTTGTTTCCACAAAATTCAAGCATATCTCTATTCTTAAATTCAGTGCCATTATCTGATCTAATGATTTTAACCCTATGACTAAGCTGGTTTTCAATCTGCTATGAAGTTTTGAGAATGCCACTAGTTTCATCCTAGGGCCAAAAAAGAATACCCAAACTATATATGGTACAATCATCAGTAATTACAAGGAAATAACTTGCATGTTTTATGTTTTTACAGAAGTCAGGACCAAAAGGATCATAGGCAAAGGTGTGTTAATGGCTCAGTGATTAATCTTTCTAATTTGGCTTTGCAGGAGGCCCTGTGTTGTTTACCTTTATGGCAGGCAACACATGTATGGTCATTTTTGAAAACCTTGGAAGGTAGACCTCTTACAAGGTTTCCCTTCACAAGTTTGTTTAGGTTTTTAAAATTGATATGACCTAACCTTCTGTGCCACAATTTAGATTCATCAGATGTGGCTTTAGGCAAAACAGGACAGGCAAAAACCTTTAGTACGGAGTACGGTGATCTTCATATCAAAACTGTACAATTGTGATGTATAGGGACCTTTAGAAGTATTGATTTTCGTCAGTGCATTTTTAAAAGTCATAAGATACAAACAAGGCATTCAGTTTCAGTAAAAAGAAAAACCTTCTGTTGCTTATCACATATTCTGTGATATTGAGGGAAAAGGTTAAAAGGGCCCTAGTTCTTTTAAAAATACCACACATATCAAAATCTATAATTACCAACTCTTATTTTTTCCTATACTAGATATGAGCCTTTGCTACTCCAAAGGTAACAGATCCATCATTGAATCTTCAAAATCCTCCAGTTGATCCTTGGTTACTGTCATGTGCACTGAGCATCCACGTCACAATATACCTCTATCTATAATGTTCTTCTGTGGATGATCCTGCACATGAAAAAGAGAAAAATCATTTCTCTTGGGGACCCAGGCCTTTTCAGGCTTGGGTCTTGCCTTGCGGGACCTTTTTAGCATTCATAGTTCTAATAAAAGTTGGTCCACTGTCACAATTGGAGTTTGAGTTCCTCCAATTATAACCTGTTGAGGTCTTAACAGCAGATCCCTAATTTCCCTTTATAGCATGAGAATAAGTCATTCTTGCTGTATTTCTAACAATGGGTCTACTCACAGGTGAATGAGATTTAGAAAAATACCTTCTTTGATTAAATTGATTCACCTGAGGTCTTTTAGGAGTAAGCTGTTGGGCTCTTGGGTAGGTACTGGCTGTCTAGATCTAACAGTATTAACATTAGAACTACCAGTATTAACTCTAGGCCTAACAGAATTAACATTTGTCCTACCAGTATTAATATTAGGCCTAACAGAATTAACATTTGTCCTATCAGTATTAATATTAGGCCTAACAGAATTAATGTTTGGCCTACCAGCATTCAGTTGTACTGTTCTAGGAACAAATTGATTAGCATGATTAACCCTGTTTGCATTAGTCCATACTGGTTTTTCCACCCCATTCCCAGTAATAAAAACCCTTTGTTTCTTAAGCTCAGCCTCTCTTGCCATTTTCTTCTCATGATAGTCACAATCTTTGATTAGATGACTTAGGCTGCCACAAACAAAACACTTTTTCTTTGTGAAAGAGTAACCTTCCCCTAGTTCTCTTTCCATCATTTCATTCCAGTTATTCCTGTTAATTTTAAGTGTCTCTTGATTTTTCATTTGTTGCCTAGAAGTTTTTACGTGTGTTACACAACTAGGTTCAACTTCTTTTGATTCAGACATAACTATTTCATTGGTTGTAACAGACTTAGACTTAGACATCTCATTTGGTACACTTATACTTTCTGATTCAGACTCAGAAGAGTGCTCAAAGGGATTTTGCAAAAGATCCTTCACTGTCATTTGATTGACAGGTAGAATGCTCAGTAGAGTTGTCATCTGAGTCACTAATTTTAGGCTTTTGAGGTCCCTTTTTACCATAAACATACAAAGAATCATCAATTTCCTCTTGTGGTTTAGGAGTATAGTCTCTAGTTAATGGATGTGGAACTCCTTTGAAATTATCAGTCTTTGAAAATCTACTATATAAAGGTTTGTTAAGAAAATCTTCTTTTATATACATAAACACTGTACGATTCATTTCTTCCTCATAGCTTAAAACCTCTTTTTCTGCAATTGTTCCTTTTCTTTTACAGCTTTCATTCCTATTCTCTTATATCTTTTAAGCTTTTCATCTTTTGCATATATTTCATTTGCTTAAAATGTAAGCTGTTCATTTAGAGATAATTGCTGCTTTTGAAAAATAACAATTTGAGCTTCTAATTTCTTAACAGCTAGAGTATAGTTAAATATTTTTGCTTCTTGTTTACCTAACTGATTCGTTTGTTCATCACACGGTGTTTTAAGGTTATTATATGAATTAATGCAAGTTTTAGAACATAACGATACCTCAGAGTTTGAGCTGATTGCCATTAGTGCATGATTTGTCTCTTCTTTTACAGTATGATCTCCCCAATTGACAACACCATCATCCATAGTCAGCAAACTAATCTGATTCTTCTCTTGCTTCCCAGATTCTTGATCTTGATAAACTGAGTATGTCTTCTTCTTGCCATCATTGGTCCCCTTTGATGTGCATTCTCTAGCAAAGTGACCAGTGTTGTGACACTTGTAACATTCAAGCTTCTTTTTATCAAAACCAACAGGTGCCTTTCCATCAATTCTAACTCTCCTTCCAGTCTTCTTGTAAAATTTCTTCATTCGAATAGCAATCATTTTATATCCATCTCTTCAATGTCCACATCATCAATTTGTTCTAAGTTTTCATGAAGCAAGTCCAAATCTTCTGATTGCTTGGCAAAGAGTGAGTAAATGACTTCATCAGCAAAACCAGCAGGAGCTTCTCTTTCTGGAATATTAGAAGAAGTAGAAGGATTGCAAGTACTGAAGGTACCAGTAAGACCATACTTAACCTTGTTAGTGCTGCTCTTGCTTTGTGAAAAAAAGCAACATTTTGAGCACTGATATATGTCTTTGATGCACCTTTGATTTCTTATTGAAAAACCATAAGATTATTGTACAAGTCATCAATGGATAGAGTGTCAATTTCTGGTTTGGCTCTCATTGTCATTGCCAGATTTGACCAAGCTGAAGGCAAAGCCCTGAGAAACTTATGATTGGCATCCTCATTTGAAACCTCAGCACCATGAGCTTCCAACTGTGAGAGTAGCTGTTGGAATCTATCGTATCCTTTTTCCAATCCTTCTAAACTGGATATAGAAAATGCTTCAAACTGTTGTTTTAGAACAGCTTTCTTATCTTCTTTGAATTTGCATTACCTCCAAACCTATTCCTTATGGCTTCCCAAATTTCTTTTGCATCGTCCATTCCATGAAATCTTCTCAGATGTTCCTTGGGAATGGACATAAGTAAGATGGTTCTAGCCTTCCTCTCTTTTTCAACATCATGAATTTCTGCAGCAGATACTGGTGGAAGTACTCTAATGACACCATCTTTTCCGGTTGAAATTCTCTTCTTAGAATTTCCATTTTGAATTACCTTCCAAACATCATTATCGATATATTCAAGGTAATGCTCCATCTCCATGGCCCATATATCATACTCATCCTTCTTCCGAAGTGGGAGTTTGATATTTGAGATAGCGCTTGCAGTAGAGATGAGTTGTTGTTGTTTTGGTTTATTGGTTGCATCACCATTGTTTCATGCATCTTCATGGTTTGATACATCATTATCACTAAGGTGTTGAGAGTAATCATCATTAGTAGGTTGAGACATTTTTCTAGATCTAAAAGTGATTCTTTATGTTTTTGTGATTCTTCTTACTCAAAGTCCCTCTTAGTGGCTCTGATACCACTTGTAGGTCCAAGGTGCTTTGGATCTGTTGTGCCTTTGTATGATAATAACTAACTTGAATAAATCCAAGTTAACTATGTGAGAGACAATGACTATGAATACTTATGCTAATGCGGAATCTTAACACAAATACTAAGAAGAACAATTGTAAAACTAACTTCGTATATTGCTATTGATTTCTATTAGGTTTGGATTTTTCAAACACTATGCCGTAGGGTTCCTTTTATACACCAAGGAAACCCTAATAGGCTTTACAAACGTGTGAAAGGATAATCCATATCCTTTCCTAAGATATCTCCTAAGATATCTCTAAGATAACTATTATCACTATTCTGTTACATAAACAGACTTAACTACCAGGCCAGTAATAACTATAGTATTGCCAGACTTAACTTACTAACTTTAGTACTGCCATACTTAACATTAGTACTTGGCAAAACTAACTAATACTACTAGACTTAACTGTTATACTACCAGTATTAAGTCTTTTACAATATATTTCCCAACAGTTGCATCCACTACAGTCAGAGTCTGAGTATCATTTTAGGTTAAAACCTGAACATTTTAGATACTGAAGACCAAGGCTAAGAGTACCTTTTAGGTACCTGAAAATTCTCTTAACAATAATAAGGTGAGATTCCATATGTTTGCTTGATGTCTTGCATAGAGACCAGTTGAGAATTGAATGCCAGGTCTGCTTGTAGTTAGGTTCATTAGTGATCCAATCATACCTTTATACTGAGACTCATTTACAGCTTTGTCATTGAGATCAGGTCCTAACATGTTAGGGGGCATAATTGGAGTATTCATTGATGAACTAATTTTGTCATACTTTCATAGCAAATGTTTGACATATCTTTCTTTGATGATTGGAATGCCTCTTTCAGATTATTCAATCTGAAATCCAAGGAAGTAGGTAAGGACACCTATCATGCTTATTTTGTATCTTTTAGTCATCAGTTTATCAAACTGTTTGTACACCTTTGTGCTGGTAGACCCAAGAATAATATCATCAACATGAATCTGTACCAAATTCACATTTATTTAAGTTTTGTAGATAAACAGAGTGTTGTCTATCATACCTCTTACAAAATTATGTTTAGTGAGATAGTTTAAGAGAGTTTCATACCATACTCTTGAAACTTGTTTAAGTCTATAAAGGGCTTTGTCCAATTTTGTAGACATGGTTGAGGAATTCACTACATCTAAAAAACTAGAGGTTGTTTGACATAAACTTCTTCTTTTAGTTTACCATTGAGGAATGTACTTTTGACATCCATTTGATAAACTATGAAGTTTATGTATGTGGTAAAGGTAAGAAAGATGCTGATTGCTTTAAGCCTTGCAACTGGAGTAGGATTTTATCATGATTTATCCCTTCATGCAATTGATGATTAAATCAAGCATTATTGCCTTATGATTACAATGCTAGGTTCCTCCTATATTGAAAAGAATAGGAATTGTATCATGTGCTGAAGTATCTTCCATTTAGAGAGGATAAGAGTTCAGGGATATGAACATCTTCAGTTTTGTAAGGTTATCAATGAACTGGTTTTCATTGGTGTGTTTTTTTGTACAAATTGATCATCATTAATGAGTTTATTAGTATGAAACGGATGATCATTTTTTATCATTATGATCAATTTGATCATTTTGACCATATTGGTCAGGTGAGATTTCTGCTTTAATAATAGTTGGTTTTTTTCATAAGGTTTTATGAAGAATTCTCAGTTGTTAAAAGTATTTCAGTGTTCATGCTGTGGAACATTTACTTTCCCTCCCTTTTTTGAAAACTCTACCATAACTTTAACCTTCAGTGGTGTATACATACATTCCTTCAGGTCCTGGTACATCCCATATTTATGCAAGTAAACCTTGATATATGTTTTGAACGACAATTATTCAAACGTGATAAAGATTCCTTGATGTTACACTACACAAAATAGGATCAAGATGGTTAGTTTTGTTTAGAAACCCACCTTTTAGTAGGAGTCTTTGATCTTAGAGCACTTGATGATTCAGTCTTACTTGCTTTGAAAGACTCAACTTTCTTAGCTTGAAGAGCTTCTCTTTTCCTGAACCACTCAATGTCATTATGATCAGATGTGGTATGAACATTGGTACCACATGTTTCATAGTTCTTTGTGACGTGTTGAGGGTTTCTAGGTTTGTTCTTAGAGAAATAATCATGTTATGACCATGAGTATCATGATCATAGCTTCTACATATTTCACATATGGGATAGTATACACAATCATCTGATTGATGATCATTATATCCACAATATATGCAGGAAGGAAAAGATATTGCTGGCCTTGAAGGTCTGGATTTTGAGGAAGATTCACCTTGACTAGTATGATGCTGATTTAAATTTATGGAACACATAAATTCAGCATGATCACATGTTCCATGATTGGTTCTCTTTCACTTTTTACAAAACAAGACTTTATAACAATTCTTAGAGAGATGATTATTTTGTCCACACAGTTCACAATTCATTTTGAATTGAGTGTTATATTTGTTTTGAAGTGCATTGGGAGGAACTTGTTGAAAGTTCTTGTTTCTGAAGTAAGATGACTTATTCTTGCTAATTTGTAATTTTATTTCATTAAGTTCTTTCATTACAATAGCCAAAGGAGGATCATCTTTCATTTTCACATTATTTAACTTACCAGCAGGAGCTGAATTAATTTTAGAAGCTGAAAAACTTTTGTTGCCTCTAGCAGGAGTTGAGGAAGGTTCATTTATTATGATACCTTTTAGAGTTTCAGCTTTGAATGTGGATTTTGACTTCAAAATTTATTTGATAATCTTTGGTCCAAAAACAGGTTCAGCACCAGTCAGCTTCTCTAGTGGAGGAAGGGGGTGCTACAGACTAAAGATTCATTCGCTAAATCATAATCAGTCGCTGAAGAGTCAGAGACAACAACTGAATGGTCAGTTTTGTTTCTTTGTGACTCATTTGAGGGTACCTTACCAGTATCATGATTTGACAGAGTAGAATCTTCAGCTTTAGATAACTTAGGTTTATTATTACCAGTAATAGACACCTTTGAGTTATTTGCTGAAGATTTTACAAACACTAGGTCTTTTGGCCCAGAGCTAGAGGTATCTTCAGTGAGTTAGTCAATTTCCAATATTTTCTTCTTTTGGGTGTGAATTTGTTCACTGATACACTGATAAACTTTATTAGAACTGTTTAGCCAGTCTTCTGTAATAGAAGTTAGTTCTTTCAGTTCATTTCTTAAGTTATGATTTTCTTTGAGAATCTTAGTGTTTACATGTTGCATGGTAAGAAGATCAAGCTTTGCTTGCTTTAATACCAAAAGCTGTTCTTTTCATGTATTTAGTTCTTGAAAAAGATTTCTATATTTTGACATGAGATTGTTTCTTTGTTCTTCAACATAGTTTAGATCAATACACAAATAATCTAGAAAGGATTTTCTATCTTCATTATGTTCTATTTCAAGAAGAGTGTGTACCTTTTTCATAGAGATCTTAATCCATTAACCATTTATGGCACTTTCTTTGCCAACAGAGACTCTTTCTTCATCAGCAAGAGCCATAAGAGCTTTAACTTCAGTTACTTCATTGTATCAAATGGCATTTCTTCTTCATCCCAATCATACGTTTCAGCAATTATACCTTTGTTTTTACCGCAGGACGAACTGAGAGCTGAGGCACTAGAATTGAGGAGGGATAGTTTAACTTTGACTTTGTTGTACTTGGCTTCAAAGACTTTGGTATGCCTCGATTCAGGTTTGTACTCAGATGAATGGAGAAGTTTTGGTTGAAAATGTGACTGATATGAAGGAATTAATGTCTTTGACCAACAGTCTCTTGCAAAATGACCCTTCTTTCCATATTTGTAGCATTCAGTTTGGTCAGTTGCTTTTGCACTATTAAACCTTTGAGTACCCTTTTTGAAGAGCCTTTTAGATTTAACTAAAAGAGCTATTGCTTGGTATTCTTCTTCAAGGTCATTCATTTACTCATGACTGCTTCTTGTATCCTCTTCATTATCAGGACTATCTTGAAAGACCTAAACAATAAAGGAAGAGAAAAAGGTAGTTGATAGTGGAGTTGTAGGGACAAGATTTTTCTCTTTGTTAGTATCATAAATACTGTTTATAAGGTTTTTTCATATTTGAGTTTACCAAATAGAGAAGCAAGCCCAGATTTATTCACACGATTTGTGTTTCTAAGACTTTGGTAGAAAGCTAGCCACTTCTTTGGTAACCCATTTATAAAACCATTATTTATCTCAAGCTTTGAAAGTTTAATGCCATCA
>BQNB010169045.1:0-13825 GCA_026074375.1 Tanacetum coccineum
CTGTGTATACGTGTGTGCCCCCATAGGCTCACGTAATTTCTCGGACATATATTATTTGATATATGTACATATCCCAACAGTTTTAACTCATCCCCATTCCTCATCTTCATATTCATCTTCCTCATCAACTAGCAACACCTGAAGCGAACGACTAGCACACTGATGACATGGCCCGAACTTGTGATCGCATTTAAAACATAACCCTTTTGATCTTTTATCAGCTAATTCTGCTTCTGTTAACCTTTTAGACTTACTAGTCCGGCATGCACTATTTTTCCTCCTTTATCACCTGTTGATGCAGTATGTGACAATCCGTCTAACTAGAGATTCATGATCACGTAATAATATCGCTATATTAACTAGAAATGTTTGTTCAAGTACTATATCTACTTAATTAGAAGTTCTTTGACCAATAATACGTAAGAATTCTATTACCACTTCATGTGTAGTATTAGGGTTTTTCCATTTAAATCAAAATCAGATGATTACATATACTTACTATATGTCAGGATCCAACACGCGCATTCAAAAACCCTATGTGCATTGCTTGAACTTGCTTGACGTCTTAAATTATCTTAAGTGAACAACGCGTTAAGACAATATTTATTTCGCGACACCTAAACGTCATACAATATATGCGCACAAATCACGAATTCAAGAGAAAAATGCAAAAATGTCATATGCGCCATGACGTCACATACTTATATATTAAATTGCTACGTACAAGTAAGAATATGTGTGTGTGTGTATATATATATATAACAAATTAGGTCATTAAATTTCAAAACCATGATTGTTGAAGTATCTTGAGAAATTACATCCAATATTATCGGTATTTCGTTTAATTAGATACAAATACATGTATAAAACAAATATACATATGTGTATACATATTTATGCACCCATTGAACCCTTAAAACACATATATTACATGTGCACGCATGTATTTTATAAACTAGAAGATCCATGCATTAACTACCAAAATTGTACATACTACAAATTACAAAATTCAAACAACCAACCACACTTGTCTTTTTCCTCCTTGGCCTAACTAGAGCTCCACAAACTGGTTTTTCGGCCAAACCAGTCCGGTTTCAAAACCGGATCGGATCGAGTCAAAGAGTCAATAAATCGGTTTGACCCAAAGCCGGATCGGTTTGAAACAGAAAAAAGCCGGAACCGGTACCGACCGGTTTGGGACCAGTCTAAACCAATTTACATAAAACCGGTTTTTTTACGCTTAAATCTTTTTTTGGCAAACAGACAGTGGGGTAAAAAACTGGGTTGGGCAAAAATAAAATTTGACGCATAATTTTTGTTTTGAACTTTTAATAAAAAAAACATTAAACTTATTTAAACATCAAGTTGTTTCTTAAAGACATCAAAGGAATACAACAAATTGTGTCTTGAATACATCAAAGGAATACATCATCTTTGTCGATAACATTAAAGGATTACATTAAAGGAATAACATAAATAACTCTTGTGTTGTAAGAGGTATAGACAAACTCATCGCTACTTCTTCCTCGTGTAGTTCTTCTTCAACCCGCAACATGTCGCTTTCAAGTGGTGATATATTTTGAATCATTTCCACGTTATCGAGGTGGTCTTTCAAACAAATACAAACTTCCACCGCCAACGGAGTAAGTTTTTGTTCTTCTCGATGATATAACTCTCCCACTAACCGAAAAGGAGGATTCCAAATCTACCGTACTAGCTTGGACTGTTAGTAGGTCAAGGGCCATGGCGGCTAGAACCAGAAATTGGGATTCACGTTCTTTCCACCAACCCAAAATATCCAAATTCTCAAACTCTTTAATAGTAACTTGAGAAAAAAATCATATCATTGGTACCTTCCGAGCTCGCTACTATGGGTATTACCTCGAGCTCGTTTTGTATTTTCATTTCTTAAAACATTATATAGTCGAATTGTTTCGTCATTACCATGAGAACCTGAACGTGCATCTTGATACATAGCATGAATATGTGTTGAACTTGAGCCATATTTTGTTAAATAAACTTGAAACATTTGGTCAAAAGCCTCGTTAAAGCGAGCACATTGATTTATTATATAGTTTGGGTCTTCTTCGAACAAACCCAAATCATAAGAAAAGTTAGCAATCAAAGTCTCAACCCCGCTTCGATTTAGAGTAGGGTTCAAAGCAGCGGCACAAGTTATAACAGGATGCAATTCTTTAAAGTATTTTTTAAAATTTTCTTTCATTGGATGCACCATATTTTCAAATAATTCACCTCTCATTTCAAAGTCGTTTATTTTTTGAGTCATTAAAAAGGTTGCTTTAAAACTAAACAACTTGTATGATAGTAAACTCCCAATAACAAAGTAGTAGCTTTTATAAAAAACTTCCAGCATATCCAAAACAAGTTGTATAGTATGCTAACTTGACTTCGGATAAGGCGTAACCCCATTACTTTGTACAAGATGGTCATGAAACATTTTTAAAGTATATTTTTGTCGTAAAGTGTCACACCCCATCATAGGCGGGAACACGGGAGTGCAACATAATGATCAATCAAAACACAAGATGCAAGATAGAGAAAACTAAAATGCATTCATAAGTGTCATGATGATTATTCATCCCAAGTACAGACTTGAGTGAGGTCCCAATCAAGAACACAACAAATAGTCGCTTACAAATCCAAATGCGTACGCAGGGGTCCATATCAATCTTAGAACAACAATCCTCCAGAAAACAAATCCATAACATACTTCAAAACGCAAGACCTCTCAAACATGATCCATACAGGATACACTTAAAGTCTGCTATCACACATCTCAACCTTAACGATCATTCTCTTCACTTGAAAATGATACTCGAAAACGTCAATAATAATGTTAGTAAGCTCGTAGGTTTGATTCAAAACTCAGTCGTTGTACCAATATTTCAAACAGTTAGACAATTGTACTATATGACAGTGTATATATTCAAACAATCACAAACACTTGACTTAGCATCTCCGCTAATCATGTACCAAGACCTAGCATCCCCGCTAGTCTTATCACCAGCGTGTACCCACGCTCTTGGGGTCGCAACCCCAAGGTTATACGCACCTAAAAAGCCTACCAGTACTGGAGCATTTACAATAGGGCAACCTTTCATAAACATAGCAAATCCATGCTAATCACACCTTTCTAATAACCTCGATGCATGCAAGAACAGTCATACCACATAATATTTATATAGCAGTCATAAGCACATAAATTGTCCCAAAAACCAAAACCACATTTCGCACAGTTCAGAAAAGAAGTTCAAAACATATTTGAGTATCATTTCCCCCAACAGAAAGATTTAAAAAGTGGGGCTACGAAAACTCACCTCAAGCAGCAAACTCAATATCACACAAGCAAATGCAACGACGTCCAAACACGACCTATTCCAGTCAATGTTCCACTTAGACATTTATTTCCAAAAACAGTTTTCAAGCTTGATGCATAGTGGTCAGATGCGCGTTGTACGGTCATTCTTAACATTTTCAGTGGTGTAATGGTTGACAACTTAACTTCAAAAATATCTTACTTCTAACTCATATCGTAGTATAGTATATATACTTATACTATTTAATAATATAGTAGAGTGATATAAGAGAATTCTTATAATAAACACTTATAAATATACTTTGGTACTCTTAGTTACCATAAATTTATCATATAGATTATAGAAAATGAAACGTTTATTCATGTTAAACACTTTAGAGTAGAGATGCAAATAAATCGGTTAAAACCGGTTTTCGGTTATTAGAAAACCGGTTTTAAAAAAACCGGTTTTTCTAATTTTCGTTATTCAGAAAACCGTTTTAAAACTAACCAGGTTTTCATAATAACCGGTTTCGGTTTTATCGGTTTTTTTGAAATCGTATTTTTTTCGTTATAAATGTTACGTTAATCGTTGAGATTTTTTTTCGGATATAAATTTTTCGGAATCGTTTTTTTTACCGGTTCGGTTTTTTTTGAGCTTATAAATGTTTAGGAATCGGTCTTTATATGCCGTTTCGGTTTTTTTTCCGAAATTTAAAACTTCGAACATTTATTTAATAAACTTGTTAATTATCAAACTTTTCACCACAAGAGACCAAACCAATACCTTATTAACGCGAGTGAGCGAGAGATCACACCCCACTCCCCACAAAATCCACTCTAAAACTTCTCTCTCTGCTCTCACTATCCTTATTCTCTGCCCACACCTAAGTGACCAGAGCCCTAACCACAAAAAACGCTAACCAAAAAAACAACAATCATCATACACCAACTCACTAAATATCTAACACCACTTAATACACCTACTACTACTCTAAACACACTACACACTACAACAACAACACACAAATACTACAAGTCAACCCATCACCTAACACAACACTCCCACATCCAATCTCTACCCTACATACATGAACTATTACAACCAACCACCGATATTTCGTGCTTGCGCGCACAGAGTAGCCCATAACACAGTAGCGCGAGCGAGAGTGAGAGCGTGAGCCGTCGAGAGGCGCAGCGACCGACCCTTTATAACTACAGATCCTTTAATTTGAATTCTCAAAAATAAAACTCACACAAAACCAAACACAACCATAGATCACAAGCGAAACTCAGAGAGAAGAGAACAAAGACCGAGTTTTTTTTTTCTCTCTCTCACACACACACAGTTACATAAGAATCTAACTATCTCGACTCGATATATAAGAGAGAGAGAGAATTATAGAGAGAGAGCGAAGGAGTGTTTATATTCGAAAAATAAAAAAAACATCCCGACATTAAATCACACACTATCACACACACACACAACTCTCGAAAAATAACAAATTAATACATTTACAATATTAGGTATAGATGCACATAACAAGAGTAATTATTTAGGTAAAACACACACACACACGTATCTCTTGTCTCGCGCTCAGTGAGTAATGTTATCTTTTACTCTAATATCTGCTCGTGATGTTTACATCTATTAAAGACGAGGAGAATATAGAGGGGGATTTGGGTTGTTTCTAGAGAGGAGATAAAAGGGAAAGGTGTCATAATCACTCTCCTCTCACGACACTCTATCACTTGTCTAATTATCCGCAAAAAATAAATCTCTGAAACACTACCATCTCTCTTCAAAGGGGTAGAGGTTTGTTTTTTAATTTTGTGTGTGAGAGAGAGAGAGCCGGTTCGGTTATGTTTAACCGGTTCGGTTTTAAAAAAACCGGTTTTTTTAAAAACCGGTTTCGGTTTTTATACCGGTTTGTAATTTGCATCTCTACTTTAGAGAAGTTTCGAGAAAATTATATTTTTCGTCTTTTGGTCGACTTGTTAAAATAATAAAATAATAATATTTTATTATTAAATTGAAAACTCACGTTTTGAGTAAAATTTCTAAGTATAGACTTTTTACGAAATTTCGACATGACCCGTTCGTTTATACAACGTTTTCCAAGGTTTTAAACCTTAATTCCAATCATTTTCCCAAAACTTACCACTTTTTGACAAAACATCAAAATCACTTCTCGCAATGTTTACCAAAACGCATTTCTTCAAAACAACTTTCAACATTAATTCATAAGCATGTTTCACTTTCCAAAAGTTCTCCAAAACTCATAAAACGGTAAATTTACGCTTATTGGGCCTTAAGGCCCAATGGTGGCCCATTAAGGTGTCTGTAGTTATATAATAAGACTCAAGCCCAAAACTAAAGCCTATTAGTAAATATAAGTCCAAATCAATAACTAACAAAGCAGGCCGAACCACAATAAGCACTCAATAAGCCACAGCTTATTGAGGTTCATTGGGCCGTGAGCCCAATAGCTCCAAAACCAAATTCATAAGCTAAAAAATAAGCTAATAAGCTATTACATTTGGTTATCACCATAAGCTATAAAAATAATCCATGAATATACGACATACGAGGTAAATAACCAAAAACACTCCCCTTGTATTCCTTACTTTTACCGTGAGCTAATAAGCCCAAAATAAGCTTGAAATTTGCTTAATACTAAGCCAAATAACCCAATATCTAAAATAAGCTACATAGCATATAAATATTTTTCAACCATCACAACCACGACAATAAAACTACAAAAACCTTATCCTCTTTTATTCCCATTCGAACCCAAACGCAACCCTTTGTATCCTTTCGTAAAATTTTCGCGTTTGATTTTTAACAAACGCACTGTACAACTAGCTTCTATGCATCATTTAACACTCAAAAGTACAAGCTAAATTAAAATTTAGAAAACTCACAAAGAGGGTTTTCAAAAGCGAGAACGGGCGTGAACCGACTACCAAACGTAGTTTAAACAATAACCCGGACACTAGAATCAACTCAAGACTCCGCAAATCTTCATGTTTTTATCAAAGGTTGAAAAGTTATAAGTGTGTGCGTGTGTTTATTCGGACAAACCAAGAGAGAAAAAAGAAAGAGTGTGTGTGTTTTGATTTTCAAAATGACATGAAATGTGTGTGCATAGGATGTATACAAAAATACATTTGTACTATGGTTGGACCACCTAGCAAAAAAACAAGCCACCTTGTCCCCTTTGTCTTGTTCGACCGGTTAGAGCATCCTAGGAGGGTCTCGGGATGTCGTTTTTGTGTCGGGTTCACTTAAAACTCAAAAACTTTGATCGTAAAATATTTTCCGAAGCTATTTAACATTTTTATTCACTTTAAAAACACTTTTTCAATAACTTAGAGTATTTACACGTCTCGTTTCCACACTAAACTTCTCAAGAATCATTTTGAACATTATCGGACGTGTCGGGACTAGTTTTCGGCATTTCACGCTATTCACGGGTCAAACCACCCGGAACATAATCAATATAATAATACCCTATAAAAAGGATTATTATGCACCATAATACCATAAATCACCTCAATCATATAAATCACCACCATCAATACGGTACTTGTTCTAACATAAAATGACAAAAGTCAAATGACTAAATTAGAACATTCAAACTCACAAAAAGGGCAAAGGTTACATAAAGCACATTCAAACATATTGCAAGTGGAATTCCACCGGGTAGGTACGTCCTAATTCAGACCTAACCAAAGGGCATTTGCATCCTTACAAAACTTCAAATATTTATGATATCGAGCATTACTAGTACTAAAATTATCTTTTAACGTTTGTTTAAAAAAAATTATCCGAGCGATAATATTAGAACCATACCACCCTCCCCTACCATCATTACTTACACTTATGACAACTATGCAACATTTGACTTCAAACCTAATTATTTCAAGATATTTTGACTTCCTATAAATAACACCCGTTAAGGCTCCCATTCCTACACCAAAAAACTGGTAATATTAAAATCGTAAACCAACTGCTCATACACGAACCAAAACCTCCAAAAACTCGTACATAAACCAACAACTAATTAATGAATGTGACATTTGTCCAATTTAAGCACCTACACCATTTTAACTTGTATGAGGGTGTTCTTTAAAACCCTTCATAACTTTCATGTTTCATGTTGAAGGATTGGTGTTCGTGAAGTCACATGATCATATTGAGTCTCGCCTAGGATGGTTCAAGGTGGTGTCCTATGATAAAAAAGACATATGAACCGTTATCGTCAACATGAAAAGACATGACAAAGTGTTAAACCATTCATGCTCCATGTTGAAGGATTGATGTTCGTGAAGTCATATGATCATATTGAGACTCACCTGTCATGATTCGAGGTGGTGTCTTATGATACAAAAAGGCATACGAACCGTTACCGTCAACATGGGAATCATGACAAAGTATCAACAAGTATATATTTAACGTCTCTTTCGTTCTAGATTTGCTTTTTTCAAGTAAGATATCATGCGTACCTCATGTCTTTGGTTTCATTCCATATTTTGGATATTTCACCCAACAAAACTTATTAATAAACAAAATCATACGCAAATATATGTTGAGGAATAACTATATTTTTCATAAAGTTTAACATATTTGGCAAGTCTGACAAGTTTTTGTGGGTGGTTTAAATTCTTAAAATTCATGTCCATGTAGCACATATCATTGGTCCTTAAGGTGTCCTAAATGATTTAGGATACGGTTAGGACAAGTGATTCTTCGATACTTTCCTTGTTTTTTCATTCATTCTGTGAACCTCGCTTGCTAAGGTGAGTCTTCGTAGCCCTGTTTTTCGTCTACTCTTTAGGAAAAATACATGCTTGAACTACTTGCTTAATTACGAAACTTGTTTACTATTTACTTTGTGCATGAAACACAAGGTAGATTGCATGAGACAAGATCATTGTACACAGTTCACCACTACACAACCGATTAACTCATAGATTGAGCTAATGGTAAATATAGATAGTACTGTCGGAGTCTGACAAACTCCCATTCATGTTGGGTCGTACCTTGCCATAACTGCATGTTAAGTGAATGTTTGTTTATCATTAAGAACTAATGTTATACAATGAGACATTAGCAAGGGCCATATACACAAAGTCAATTGGTTCAGTTGTGGACTCATGTAGATTGCCTTTATTACTATGTTGCAAAGTAAAGTAAACGTTGGTATTTCAATTATTTGATCGAGTCGTAACCCTACGAACTCACCAACTATTTTAGTTGACATTTTTAACATGTATTTCATGACTAAGTGAATCTATCAAGAACACAAACAAAAATAAGAGTACTATTGAAGATTTATTGTTATCATTTGATGTGTTAACTATTTGAGTAAATCTTGAATATGTACTAGCTGTAGACGAAATTGTACTACGTAATTTATTTGAACAATTTGTACCATTAACTTTCTCTATTGAAAGCCTTGTGTTCTTGATATCCAGTTTTTTGTTACATTCCCGTGCTTCTGCTTCTAGCGAGGGTGTGACACAGTAGATAACAAAGTTCTAATTAAACTTGTGTTATTTCTATAACTAGAAAAATTGGAAGTATTCATGTTTGAATGGTACGAGCCCCCACCACGTCCTCCATTATCTAAACATTTTTTTCTTCGATCGTAACCGCTAGTATCATGGCATGATTCAAACCTTCAGAATGCATAACTCTAACCGTCATGCGTAAATCTGGTTTAAGACCTTTCATAAAGTTTTGTTCCAGAACTTGTTTTGATACACCCACTAGTTGTCCAGCTAACTTTTCAAATAGAGCTACATACTCACGAGCTATTTCGACTTGTGTTATGGTTAAAGACTGTTCAAACATATTACTTTGTTGCGTTTGTTAGAATCTAATTAACAATCGTCTTTTTAATCCTTCCCATGAATGAAACGGTGACCTACCCTCACTCCAACAATACTAAGATAATGCTTCACCTTTTAAACATAGTTTAGCGACTTGTAACTGATTCGATGCTTCAGCTCTTTGGATTTTTAAAAATCATTCCATTCAATAGATCTACCCATAAGCATCCTCGCCATCAAAGATTGGCATCTTTAATTTTTTAAACCTGTAATCATTCGCTCTGAAATTTGTTATTTTGTATTGTTGTATCAATTCACCGTTAACATCAAATTCTGAGTTCATGTCTCTAGTGTTCTCATTCACCTAAAAATTGCTATTAGTTCCATTCAAAACCAAACTAGTTTCAAACTCAACTTTCTTTGATCCAAAAAAATTAGCACCCTCCTTTAAGTTCTTTTTGTCCCTTGTAGCACTTGTTTCAAGCATCTCAAAGCTAATATCATCATATGAACGAAAACCCTTAGTTGATTCAACTTCAGGTGAATTTTTCTTCTTAAATTTGTCCCTCATATTCATTACCTCATCATGTTTCTTTGTTGACTGCTCATGACGTAGATTAGCCTTTAATCTCATAGCTACCAGTTCATTCTCCAAAGTTGTTAATCATCCATTCATGTGTACTTGATACTAGTTGAATTCGACCTCCAAATCAGCAGCTTTAACCATTGCTGATCAAAAACAAAAAAACCAATAACTAGAGCATAATGTTTTTTGGGTCTTGATTAAGTACCGTTTGCTCTGATACCAATTAATAAGGTTGGAACCGAAATGAAACGATTATATTATTATCAGCAAGGTTCAGCAAAATGAATAATGAAGACATGTGCCTCCTTATTTGATATAACGGGTAAAACTCACTAGAATCGACTCACCAAATTCATAACCTAACTTATGACTCTAAATACCTTATTTATAATAAACGACTGACTTGAAAAACAAGACATATTGCATAATAAGGAAATAATATAAATTACTAAACTTTGGATCTTTAATTACTAACGAATCAACTGCTCTACTTAATTCTAGAACGCCTCTTATAAGTTTCTTGAAACCGGGTCTTATCATATAAATGAAGAACTAACGTAAAATTATGGTTGTAAATAAATTATTTTTTATATAAAAGATTTATTATCCATCTCGAATTCTTAGCTTCAATGCAAGTCCTTAACGCCACTTTCTTTATGTTTCTTTCTTAAAGTCGTGACCACTATACATGATTTCGAGGCAAGTAATATATCGATGGCACTTTGTTATTTTTTATGGTTTCCTTTGTGTGTTTTCTAGCCGTGGTACCATATCTGCTTTTCTATTTTTTGGTTTCGATGCCTTGCAAATGAAATTAATCACTTTATAAGGAAACTGTTGAACACCAAAAATTAATTTATTGCATTTTAGAATCATGTTAATCAGAAAATCAGGTCGCAGACACAACCACAAACACCCCTTTTGTGTATCATAAGTTTGTACGATTTGCAATAAAAGAGGTAACATTGAAGACATTTCCAGGTGTAGAAATGGTTTATCTAAGTTGTGACAGCAATGATAAACTTAAAAGTGGCGCCGCTCCAGAATTTATTAATGGATTGAAATTCTTCGGTGTTCCAAACCTCAAACTTGTTTAGAAGTATCGATAATGTTGTTGAGAAATATTCATCAGTCAAATGAATTATGTAATGGAACAAGACTTCAAGTTGTTAGATTAGTAAGAACTTCTACTGAGGCAAAGATAATAAACGGATTACACATTGGAAAGATGGTGATCATACCAAGGATGGAAATTACTCTGTGATAGCCATTTCCCGATAAAGATCGTGAAGAAATAATATCGCGTGTTTGTTTCATTTTCTATGACAATAAACAAGAGTCGGGTTCAATCACTTTCAAAGGTCGGTTTGTATCTAACACGCCTAGTTTTCACACATGGACAGCTTTACATTGTCGTTTCTAGAGTCGAAAGCAAAAAAGATTTAAAGATTGTCATTTGTGATGCAGATGGTAATATCTCAAAAAGTTCTACAAATGTTCTCTACAAAAAAGTACTTCGAGATCTATGATCAATGTTCAACAAATTTGTGCAACTATAAAAATGACATGTTTTATGCCATTTTGTAACTTTACATATACTCTTATCAGCACTATTAGTTTCACTTTTATTTTTGTCTTCTTTTAGATGTTCATGGAATGAACATTGGCTACTCAAGTGTTTGACGTTGACCGCATACGTTTGCTCTTCAAGACTACCTTGGAGAAGACGTTACATGTACGTTTACTATTTAATAATTACAAACCAAATTATTTGTCGTGTCATTGACATATATTACTTAGGGTAAATTATAGCTCGTCCCTGTACTTGGGCCGATTACGGATTCTGTCCCTAGATAACGAGGGTCGATGTCGTTAATCCTTAAAGTCGACATTTGTTACCCGTTTGGTCCCTCGAGCCCCCTTATACGTAACTGACGTTAGTTTGACTTTTCAACCATGGGCATTTTAGTAATTTCTAATTTTTTTTGTTTTTTCATCGTCCCTAACTCAAAAATCCCAACGGATACTTTACTGTGGGTTTTTATCGTTTTCCACTTGCACCATTGGTCCATGTTTGCTTTTTTCAAAACAATCTCTTACGATTATTATTTCTTTAATCAAATTCAGTTTTAAAGTAATAATCCTAACTTTGTTAAATCTTTTCGTAGATGACATTCCTTTTGCCATATCATTTTGGTTAACCAATAATCACAATTAACTTTGATACACAAAAACATTACACATTGACAATTAAACTGATACAAACTATTAATAATTTGGAATTTGCTGTTTTTTTTATTGTGCGTTAAATACATAAGTATGTTAAATATAAAAATAATAGGTTAACTAATGTAGTTTAACCATTGCCCAGTAGGCATTATTTAGCAAATCCCTAATAATTTATTCAAGCAAATCCCTAATGTTTATTCAAAACTAAACTTTCATTGGTACATAAACAAACCAAACTAACTCATACATAAAAAGAAGAATGTCTGATACAACAGTTAGAAAAATTAGTGATCACATCTATAAACAAATGAACCACTTTCAACCACATGGGCTTGTTAATCACAAACATAAGTTGCCTTTTAGGTTTTTTTCAATCACCATGATAGATGTCTGAACAACCACAGCCGCCAATGAGATGAAGAGGGCTAAACTGCCAAACAAGGAGAATAAAATAAACGCATCATTTTTTTCTATGTTTGCTTTGCCCGAGAGAGAACTTGCCTCTGACCCTAAGTCCGGTATCGCGAGTCTCTTGATTTGGGACTCAGCAGGGACGGAACCAGGACGAAACATGACCGGGTGCACAAATTTTTTTAACCATAATACAGTAGAGTTAAAAAGTGAATTAAAATGAAGATTTCATTAAAACGATAAGACTAGAAACACATTTCGATTGATTGGGTGCAT
The DNA here is from genome assembly GCA_026074375.1 of Tanacetum coccineum. NCBI lineage: Eukaryota > Viridiplantae > Streptophyta > Magnoliopsida > Asterales > Asteraceae > Tanacetum > Tanacetum coccineum. The sequence goes on from BQNB010169045.1 coordinate 12,657, forward strand.
TTATGATGCATATGGGAAAAATCGTTGCTTTTTTCAAAATTAACATTACATTAAAAAAATTCATAGGTGTCTCGGGCACCCGTGGGACACCCCCTGGCTCCGTCCCTGGGACTGAGCGTCGTGTTTTATGTCAGTGACCGTCTGCTTGAGCTGTTTGGCGACACTAGGCGTTTTTCCATAATCTATAGAGTGAGCAGTGTTGGATCCCTTACTGAATAGATCTTGAACCTTTAGCTTGCAAAGGGTTTGTTACTTTAGATAAAACCAAAGCAACAATAATGAAACACTGATTGAACACTATTGATTATGCGGAAACTAATCAATAATGCTAAGAAGAACAGTATTAAGTAACATAAGAAAACTTTGTATTATAACTTGAATCTGCCTAGGTTACAGATTATAAAACTATGATTGCTAATTGATCTCTATTGATCTGTGTCTTCTAACTATGCCTAGGGTTCCTTTTATACACCAAGGAAATCCTAATGGGCTTACAAAACGTGTGAAGAGATAATGCATATCTATTCCTAATTTATCTCATGCATATCTCCTAACAGTACTAACTATTACATGCTAGCAGTACTAACTTACTACTAACAGCACTAACTATACTGGCAGTACTAACTATGTACTGACAGCACTAACACCAATACTAACAGCACTAATGACTTAGTATATTTTCTTCAATCTTTAGCAGCAGCACTAAGTCTTCACTAGCAGTACCAATGTTAAACCAGCAGCACTAAGTTGTAAAGTTTTATGAAACCCAACAATCTTCCCCTAAACATGATTTTTAACTTGTTAAACTTCATGTTTCTTCATCTTGAGCTTCTTGAACACCATGAGGATGTATCCAAACACATTACAACTCCTTAAACTTCTCTTTGGTGATCTTGAATTCTTTTGTATTCTTAAACTTAAATTAGCTTCTAGTCTTGGTTATCTTTTCAGCAATACAGCAAAACATCAATACCAACTAAGTTGGCTTTGTGGTTTTTGGCAAACTATCAGCCATAAACGGATTTGATGTTTCTTTACCAGTAGTCGTTTGCTCTGGAATAGCCAATGCTTCATTGCAATAACATGGTGCATTGATAACCATATAGTTTTAAGTAAACTATCAACTATCAACGGATTTGAGACGTCTTTACCAAGAGTCATTTTCTTTG
>BQNB010169046.1:0-13825 GCA_026074375.1 Tanacetum coccineum
AAACCCAAATAGCCAAAAAAACAATATTTAAACACACAACCTTTAAAAAATTAGCATAACATACAAATTTTAAAAATAAAAAACACCCACATCTATGATAAAAGAAACACCGCTCCGCAGCAACGCGCGGACAACTATGCTTGTTTATTTTTAAAGTTGGTGATGGGTGGCGAAAAAAAAGCTAAGGGTTGGGTTCATTTTTATTGGGCTGGTGTTTTGGCCCAGTCTATTGGGCTTTTATTTTTTTCATTTTTTTTTCCAAAGGCGGTTCGCTGTTATATCATACAAAACTTATCGCATACTCCCTCCGTCTCAAAATTATTGTCTCCTATTGATTTTTTCGGTCTTTTTCTTCGAACTTTGACCTTAAATATTTTGGTTTGTGTTATGTTATACTTGATGCAAAATATATGAATTGATTTGTTTTTGATTGTATTTTCATTTTATAATTTTCATCAATATTATATAACACAAACAAAAATATTTAAAGTCAAAGTTGGAAAAAAAATACTTAAAAAGTAAATAGGGGACAATAAATTTAGGACGGAGGGAGTAGTTCAGATATTTTGTTGGGTTAAAATCATGAAATAGTAACCAAGTTTTAGTTTTGTTCCAATTTAGTCACTGCAACTTTGTTTTGATTATAAAATAATAATCAAGTTTGAAAAGTGTTCCGTTTTAGTCACTCAAAGTTTCGTTAGTGTTCTATTATTATGTAATTTTTATGTTTGAGTGACTAAAACGGAACACTTTTCAAACTTGGTTATTATTTTGTGGCATATATCTTTGTTCACATGTGCATAAATTGGTTGTATATCAAGTTGGTTGGGGTTAGTGAAATTCAGGGGTGGGTATTTATTATTAAGGTACAACCAAATAATGCACATATGAGTATCTTACAGATAGTTTTTTTGAAAAATTACACAATAATGGAACAATATTGAAAGTTGAGTGGTTTTTGTGGTTGATATAAAGTTTGAGTGACTTAATTGGAACAGTCATCAAACTTGGTTACTATTAGGCAACATATTCCCTATTTTGTTTCAGACATCTTGGACAGTATTAGGGGTGTTGATCAGTTCGGTTATCGGGTTGTTGGGTCAATTTTTTTTGTCAACCCGAAAACCGAACCGAACTAGAATTCAACCCAACCGAACCGAAAACTAAATTTGAATTCGGTTCGGTTCTCGGGTTGACCCGAATAACCCGAATTTCACCATTTATTAAAAAAAAATTACATAGCTATTTAACAAAAAAAAAAAATTTCAAGCATAAAAAGTGTTTTTTTATATTATGATAAAATTTTAATAGTCTTTATATATATAATTATATAAAAAATATATATATTTATATGAATTCAGTTTTCGGTTCGGTTTTCGGTTCAGATTGTCAAACTCATATCCAACCCGAGAACCGAATTAGTAGTTCGGTTCGGTTTTGGCAAATTCGGTTCGGTTATTAGTTTGGTTCGGTTGTTTTCGGTTTCGGTTTTCGGTTTTTTGGTTTTTCTGCTCACACGTAGACAGTATCACCTACAAGTTGGGCTTTCAATTTCTAAACTTTACACTAAAAACACAAAACATGTGGGCTAAAAAAAAACCTCAACTACACACTACAATAAAGCCTAAACACCTTTCGACATAAAGCAAGCCCCGCCGCAAAGCGCTGGAAATATACCCTCTCGTTTTATCCTAATTATTACAAAATGAAAAAAGCACATTTGTGGTTTGGGTCGTATAGATGGGTCTGTTATCCGAGCTCAGTTAAGATGTCCCGCTGGACCCGCTCTTACTCTAAGTTAAAGCCCATGAATTGTGTGTTTAGTTATTGAAATTCACGTATTCAGATGCAATTTGGTTTGATCCATTACAAGAAACCAAGAGTCCAAGATCTAGTAAATGCACCTTTATTATATCAACAAGCATAATTGCCCGCGCGTTGCTGCGGGACTTCATTTTGTGCTATGTTAGTGCAAAATATAGTGCATACAATACATGAACGATGAGTGACATAATAAACAAAAAACAGATTTTTAAGCTATTCAAACAGTTGGATGATGTGTGTTATTTCCATTTCGTAAACAATAGATGCATCACATAAAAGTCTCCACACTAAATTTATCAACATATAAAAGACACTAAATCCAACAAAAAGTACTAATCTTACGTGATCGTATGGGAAAAAATACCAAAAAAATCAAATAAAAAACGTTCATTAGTTTTACAGATATTATCCAAAAGTTTAGTAAATAGATTGATATCTATTGCGGGTGTATACATAATACTTGCTAAAGCTAAGTCATGTTGTAAAAAGCAACTTACCGTCATTATAGTTCTTAAAACTACCTGGATTTAAGCTTAATAGCATAGGTATTCGTAGCTTGAAATCTTTGTTTCACCCCTGAATAAAGATATAAATAAACTTGGGTTAACTTATTTTGCCGGCTTATAGGCATATGTGTGTTTGGATTTCATGTAACGACTTACGGTTTGTACAATTTTGCAAGCTCGAACTAACTGCAGCCACTTATTAAATCTATGCAACTTCGCCCATTCCAAAACTGCAGCCACCATTAAGAAACTAAAAAATGTAACTAAAGATTAACGACAACATGGTAAATAAGTAGACATCACTATGCATACCACGTCTTGTTACAATGAGGAACCCAATATGAGAGTTTCTTACAGATGGATGGTGTGCGTGCGAATGGTCTGCGTATGTGGCCAGTAGCAGATAGTTGGGATGTAGTGACATGGTAGTTATGGTGCCTGCTATCTCTGTTAGCTACAACATTGTTTCCATTTATGGTGCTGGTACCTATAGGGAGTTACAAAAGGCATTTGTTACCGCCAAATATACATAGGGAATAAAGTAAAAAACTATGCAACAATATTAAATACGTAGAGGAATTAAAGCTTGGCGAATGTATGTTGCCTGTAGATGTGGTTATCGGTTCAGTAGCAATGTCGTGCATGACAGGCCCATGCATAGTATTGGGTGCATGCGGATAGGAATCTTGGGTGTTCCAAACAGTAGGTGTGCTAGTTTGTTTGTTGGGCACAGACGGTTTGCCGTTGTAGGGAATTAGGTTCTTTTGCTTGTCCCCGGACAACATGGATGCTGTAAGTGAGTCCGAATACTTGTTTTTGCATCACCACAGGTACCTACACAGAAGGAATGGAGACTGTTGAGCTTAGCTATAAGATGAAGTAACAATGATATATTGATTAGGGACTTAAGTGCTGGTATATTGATAGTGTTACCATTCGTCTCTGCAATTTCGCGGACTACCAATGGCTTTGAAATGATATCAGTCATTTTGTTGGAAGCCGATTCATAGTCAAATGGCAACTTTCTTTTAACGGCTTTGTTTTTGGTCTTCATACTATAGGTGGGTTATGGTATGTTACATGAAAAATGCATCATCCATGAGACGATAGTAGCATCACCTTGAAAGTGTGGCTTATTTATATTTTTAACAGAATTATTAAAACATAAATAAACTTACCGATATTTTCTCTTCCCTCCGCTCGGCGAAAGCTGCAACAACTTTTGATGAAGCTGATGAAATGACATGTGCAATGAAGGTGTCCAGGTCCTGCGAACAGGCACACCAAATCTATGATCATTAGAATTTATAGTTGTCGAGTAGTTAAAGGGTAATAATTAAAGATCATATCACATAGAAAAACTTACATGCGACTGTTGAATTTTTTTTAGCAGGATGATGGATGCAATTACCCCTAAATCCCAAAACCAACGATATAGCTTTAGGCCCTTAAAATAGAAAAACCAAACAAAAAAGAAGGAAAACTAGTTGTTCAACCTGAAATTCGTCACATAATGTTTTTGCAAACAATTACGATGCAATAAACACTTAGGCTCAGATTTGTAAATAAGGACCGGGTCACAAAAACATGTGAATTTCACCAAGGATGCAAACAGACTTAGTTGCACAATAGCGGTTTTTACCATGCCATCTGGTCGTTGCCCCGCCAGGTGACGTCATATTTTCAACGTGCCATTTCATTTCAGTTAAATTATAACAATCATCATAGCCCGCTATCATATATGTACTCCTACTGAAATTTTGGATTGAAAAAACTGGCCCAAATTTTGATTTCTCATTATACCTATACTCAAAAGAGAAGTAGAATGAAGTCGTTTATGTCGTTCAAAAACACTGTTCCTAGCCCAGCCCACACGCCAGTCTTCCAGAAAACACACACACATGAATACATAGCCAGTTTGCGCAGTGTGCGCCTGTGGAGGTTGCTGAGGCGACCGATAGTCACTCTCTGCCATCCTTCCACGTAAGTTAGGACATCATCAACATTTGAAAATAGGAATGCAGATATAGATGTGATACCACACAACCTCCAACTGATGGTCTGCAAATATAGAAGCAAAAGCAAGCACCATTTTTTGCCGCAATTGTACCCCAGGTCAAGTTACCTTGCCAAGATTCCGCATTCTTGGGTGCAACAATAACCTGGGGAAAGCTGCCCTGGCAAAATACTGGCATCGGGACATAATGGAAACAAAACACATAAACATGGATATTCTTCATAATTGGCTTAACAAATAAACAGTACCCTGGGTGTGCCTGTGGAGGTTGCAAAGGCGAACCACTTTCGCTTGCTACCATCCTTTCACTTTCTGCGTTATCTCAACCAATTAAAACACGTCTTATACCACATTCTGGGTGCGCCTGTGGAGGTTGCAGAGGCAATTCACTCTCGCTCTCTACCATCCTTCCACTTTCCGCATTATCTCAACCAATTAAAACGCAGTTTATAGAACACCAAGTCCCATTTTCCGCATTGTCTCAACCAACTATCCTTGTCCAATGCGTATAACCCATAATCAAAGTCAACCATTCTAACAAAAAACCCAAAATCAAAATCCCTAATTTTTTAGATAGATTATTAATGCAACAATCAAAAACCCAAAACCAATCCAGATAATTAATGAGAAGAAATAGTAACAAACCTATATAATTCTTGCTCCCTCTAATATTTAGTTCTTGAGTTGTCTGGGACAAACAAAAAAACCAACCTTTATAAAAACCACTAAAATTTACAAAAGAAACTTAAATTAACAAACCGCCAAATTGTGATAAAACCCTAATTTAAAGAATCAATTTTTATATATTCTATTCCTTTTTTGTGCCTATGGATTTTGCTTCTTCCTCAATATACTGTAATCATCTGCAAGAATTTGTTATGGTTGAATGGTTTATTGTAGATGCTTCTAGAATATCTTCAAATCTTTAGTTCTTGAATCTTCTGTGTTATAGAGTGTGTAAAGATATTTGTGTGTGGTTACACGGGCCGGTTATGCAGGCCATATGAGGCTGGGTTGGGCTAAGCTCAATTGGTTGGGCCATCTATAGTTGTTATGATGAATACTAACTTACATCTCTATTGATTATATATATAATATTGGCACTCAACGGGTTGAACCCAAGTTACACGATGGGTTGGACTATACAAAACAGGTTAGTATGTATGATATTTTTTTTGGACCGTCACTGTAGCACTATAGCTATTGTTACTTGCCTTTTAGTATATATGTTAATTGGTCAAGCTAAAATGCTTAGTTTGCTTCATGAAACTATACAACTAGATGGAAAACCATCCAAAATGTAGTAAGAAGATTGCAACAATTAAAATCATCTAGTTAGACTGTTTTATTTATTAACAAATATATGCAACTTTTATATTGTTTATCTAAATACATATTTATTGCATTTTATTACTTTTTCTCTTACACCTGTTTTAAGGATTTAATAAAAATAAAATTTAAGCATTAAGAGTTTTTAAGATTTCATTATAAATTTACTAGACGAGTACCGTGAATAGCATGGATATTTTTTAGCATTAGATAATTAACGATTTTGGATATTGTGAGTAGGTGTTTAGTTGTAACGTTCAAAATAAAACGTTGAAAAGATGAAATTTTAATTGCAAACGGTTGTAACATGTGATCATTCAACTATAGCAATAATTCTTAACATGCAAAGGGATTTTATAGCGGCATATAGTTGTAGTGATAAAAAAAGTTAATGTTTATAAACGAAAAATAATAAAAGTTTGAGGATTTGGGGATTGAACATAATGTTTTGAAACCCGGTTCGACCGGGCTTGTTCAACTTTCGGTCAAAAAACGGGTCAAACTTCACACTTTCTCTCTTTCTCTCCTTTTCTCATCTGATCCACACACACACACACACACACTATTAGTTTTCAAACTTTGATAAAAAACATGAAAATTGGTGATACTTTGGGTTGATTTTTGTGTTCGGGTATTCATTAAAACAACGTTTGGGTTGTCTGTTCGCGTCAAAATTTATTTTGAAGACCATTTTTGTAAGTCTTTCAAATTTATTTTTAACTTGTACTTTTGGGTTGCTAGTGATGCATAGATGTTAGTTGTACGGCCCGATCGTTAAAAATCGAAAGCGAAAAATTTACAAATGGTATCTATGGTTCGGTTTTGGTTCGAATGGAATAAAAGAAAAATAAGGTTTTGTTAGTTTTGATATTGTGGTCGTGATGGTTAAAAAACATATATTTGCTATGTAGCTTATTTTGTATATAGCTTATTTTGCTTATTATTTGGGCTTATTGGATGTGTTGGAAATGAGCTTATTTTGGGCTTATAAGACCACGACATCATAAGGAAATACAAGTAGGGTATTTTATTTTTTGGTTTATTATCATAGTATGTCATATTTTTGCGGGAATAATAATTTTAGCTTTATGGTGATATCCAAATGCGATACGTAGATTATTAGCTTATTTTTAAAGGCTTATTATACATATTTTGGTCTTCATTGGCTCAATAATGCCCAATAAGCCTGGGTGAGTCGTGGCTTATCTAAGTGTTTATTGTGGTGCGGGTTTCACTCTATTTACTTTTTGTTTTGAGCGTTTATATGCTGTTTGGACCTTGGTTTTGGGACTTTGAAAGCAATTTTGGATACATAAAAATGTACTATGGATCTTTAATTGGGACATCAAAGGCATAATTAGCCAATAACTAGCCTATTTTAGGAGTTTTTGAACGAGCTTATGAGAAGTGAAAAAGTACTTGTGAAATATATAGAATGTTGTTCTTGACGAAGTTTATTGGTAAACGTTGTGATATGTGATTTTAGAATTTGGTTCGGGAGAAAGTGTTTCGAAATGTTGATATTTGTATGTAACAATATGGTTTGTTAATCCTTGGAAAAAGTCATTAGATTCGGTAAAGGGGGTAATTCCGAAATTTTGTAAAATGTCTTTACCTATGAACTTTTAACTTTTAACCAGGGTTTAAATTGTATTTTTTAAATTATTAAAATATTTTTATTTGAATAAGTAGACTTAGAAAAACACGGTAAAACTTTTCTTCTTGTATATCTTTTCTAAAATGTTTAGCAACCAAAAACGTTTATTTCGTTATAGTCATAAACATTTATTTATGATAATAAGTGTACCGAAGTGACTTATCCATATATTTTTATCATTGTTTATTTTAAATATTTACTTATATTACTTATCCTATTTTGCTTAAAATAGTATAACGTATAATTATATACATATACTCAAATTTGGGTTTGTATGATTATTATAGAGTCATGTAATTAAACTCAAACCACTAAATTATTTATGGATAACTCGTACAAAATTAAGCGTCTAATACTCTATGCTTCCTGCTTGTGAAATACTGTTTTGAGAAAATGAATTATTAGATTGGGGAAAGTAATGGACCTAGGTTTGTGACGGACGTCTCGTAGCATTTGTAGTGTGATTTTGGATTTATGTGGAGTCAGTTTGCTTGAGCTGAGTTCTCAGTAAGGGGGCCCCCCACAAACTTGTTACTGGCTTTTCGTTATGGGGGAAAATGATATACAAATGTGGTTTTGAACTTTTTCTGAACTGGCGAATACTGGTTTTGTTTTTGGGAATGTTATGTGCTTTATGGACTGCTATGTTGATTTGTGTTTAATTGCGATTTAATTGCAATGTACTGTGTTTGGCATGGAAAGGGATGTAGTTCTTCACCCTAATTTGCTCTAGCTATTAGGCTTTAGGTGTGGTATGTTATCAGGACAACTCAAGGAACTCCGGGACAAGGGTTTCATTCGACCAAGCTCTTAGACCTTGGGGAGCAATTGGTTATTGTTCGTTTAAGAAAAAGGACAGATCCTTTAAGATGTGTATTGACTATAGAGGACTAAATAAGTTAACCATTAAGAACCGTTATCCACTCCCTAGGATAGACGCGCCTTGTAATCGAATTCAACTTCATGGGCGTAGTAACTCTCTAATATAGACCCTTAGGTACTACGAAAATACCATCAGCTGAAAGAGTACATGAGGATTGACATTCCAAAGACAGAGGGTTTAGGAAACACGTTCATGGACATTTCGAGTTCATAGTAATGCCCTTTGGTTTGACTAACGCACCAACAGTATTTATGGATCTGATGAACTGAGTGTGTAGGCCTATATCTTGACAAGTTTTGTGATTTAGTGTTCATTGATGATATAATTGATTTACGCCAGACTTGAGGGTGCATGAAGAGCATTTAGGATTGTATTAGAATTGTCAAGAAGGAGAGATGTATGCCCAAAGTTTTCTAAGTGGTGAATTCTAGTTGCGAGATGTATAGTTTCTTGGGCATGTGATAATGGTGATGGAATTCATTGTAGTGCCTAGTTTGATTGAGTCATTAAGAATTTAGGAATAGCCCCTGAACTCTTGTCTGAAAATTCGTTCATTTCTTTGGATTGGCTTGCGTAATTACCGTAGATTCATTGAACAAACTTTTCTAAGATAGCTAAACTTACTGTCTTGACTCAGAAAAGTAAGACCTTTGATTGGGGTAAGGAGCATAAGAATGCATTTCAAACTTTGAAGGATAAGTTGTGTAATGCACCTATTCTAGCTCTCCCTGATGGACCGAAAGATTTTGTAGTATATTGTGATGCACCTGGATTAGGATTAGGTTGTGTGTTGATGCAAAGAGGTAAGGTAATAGCTTATGCATCCTAGGACAATTTAAAGATAATGAGAAGAATTACACCACCCATGATCTGGAACTGGGTGCAGTTGTGTTTGCATTTAAAATTTGGAGACATTATTTGTATGGGACAAAGAGTGTCATATATACAGATCATAAGAGTCTCCAGCACATCTTTAGTAAAAAAGAATTGAACATGTAACAGCGTCGCTGGATAGATCTTTTTAGTGATTATGATTATGAAATTTGCTACGCACCCTAGTAAGGCAAATGTAGTAGTTGATGCACTAAGTAGGAAAGAGCGGGTGAAACCTAAGAGAGTTAGAGCGATGAACATGACCCTTCAGTCGGAGTACCACGATAGGATATTAGCGGCTTAGAAGGAGGCGTCTGATGAGTCTGCAGGATTCCAGAGAGGTATAGATGAGATGATTGAACTTAGGAATGATAGAGCATTGTATTACCTGGATCGAATATAGGTTCTTTGAAGGGTGATGTGAGAACCCTGATAATGGACGAAGCCCATAAGTCGAAGTACTATGTACACCCAAGGAGCTGATAAGGATGAATTATGGACATTAGGCGATATGTATTGGTGTAGGGTAAGAAAAAGGACATAGTTTTATGTGAGTAATGTGTTTGGACTTATTTAAGGTTAAGGCGGAGCTTAAAGGCCAATTTGGCTTGGTGCTAGAACCTGTGATTCCCGAATGGAAATGGGAGGAAATTTCATTGGTATTTTGTTACTAAGTTACCAAGGACTAGTAGTGGGCATGATATAATCTAGGTCTTTGTGGACCGATTGACTAAGTATGCTCATTTTCTACATATGAGTGAGGATTATAAGATGGATAGATTGGCTAGGTTGTACCTAAATGAGATTGTTTATAGGCATGGTGTATCGATTCGTTACATATCTGTTTGTGATAGTCGGTTCAGTCGAGGTTTTGGTAGTCAATGCAAGAGGCATTAGGAACCCTGGGTTTAGACATGAATACGACTTTCCACCCTCAAACAGATGGTCTGTACGTTGAGCGTTCTATTCAGAACTTGATAGACATGCTAGGGCGTGCGTCATGGATCTTTCGGATGGAAGTTGGGGTTGTTCATCTTTCCATTATTTGATATTTTTCATATAACAATATTTATCATTCTAGTGTGAGATGTGCGCCGTTTGGGCTTTGTATGGTAGGAAGTGTCGTTTCACCCGATTATGTGGGCATGAGGTGTAAAGATAGTAGTTGATAGGACTTTTGTTTAGTACAGAAAACCATGAGAAGATCTCGTAAAATTAAGGATAGACTTCTATAGGATGGCGAGGAGATCGCCAGATAAGTTATGCTGATAGGATGAGGAATACCTCTAGTGTTTAGTGTTAGGTGTCTATGTTCTGGATCAAAGGGGGGCATTGGTATGGTGTGGTAACATACTTTGGGAATAAAGGGAAACTAGCACCTAGATTCGTTGGACCTTTTGAGATTATTGAGAAGGTAGGCCCAGTGGCCTATCGCGTTAGTTTTGCTGTCGGCAGATAATTGGGTTCACTGACACATTCAACGTGTCAAACATTAACGTAGAGTGTTTTGCTGATCCTAAAGCAATGATAGTGCAAGTACCTTTAGATGAGATCTGAGTTGATGATAAGTTGAATTTTGTGGAAGATCCTATGGAAATCATAGAGCGAGATTTTAAGAAGTTGAAGCCGAGTAGAATTGTCATCATCAAAGTTGGATGAAATTCGAAACGTGGACCTGAATTCACGTGTGAATGAAAGGATCAGATGAAGCTTATGTTATCCGCATCTGTTTAGTGTGTAGTCGTTTGATAAATTTTGAGGGCGAAATTCTTTTAAGGGGGTAGAATGTAAAACCCTATGACTGTTTTCTTTGTGTTGTTTTGATTTATTCTAATTTTTGTCACTTCTGACTATTTGATATTTGTCAGTTTGTTTAGAATATTGTACCGTGTAGACGGTGGTGATTTTATGAGAAATGAGTAATTTGATGGTTTATTGCGTATAATAATCTTTTTAGAGGTTATTATTGTGTTTTGTAAGTTCCGGGTGGTTTGAACGTGTGAATTTATGGAGAAAATGCCCAAATAAAAAAAACGAAGTCCTGGACACGTCATGTTAATGTCCAAACGAGTTTTTAGGAGGTCTTAAATGGAAATATGTCAAGTAAATACTCTAAGTTATTGGAAAAAACATTTCTAAGGTGAATAAAAATGCATATATATTATGGTGAAATATTTTTACGGTAAAGGTTTTACGAGCTTTTAAGTAATTCTGACACGAAAACAAAGACCCCGAGCCCCTAGGATACCCCTAGCCAGGCTTTAGAACATATATGAGACAAATGGCCTTTTTAGAAGGATGCTTCGGTCTTTTGTTGGTACAGGGTTTGGCCTGTACTTTTTATAGTTTTGTATAATTACTTTTCGCACACATTTCTCATTTCAAACTTCACACTTTCTCTCTTTCTCTCCTTTGCTTGTCTGATCCACACATACACACACTATTATTTTTCAAACTTTGATAAAAAAAAACATTAAAGTAATTACAAACAAAACCAATTTGGTGATTATTTACGTTGATTTCTTGTGTTCGGGTATTCATTTAAAACTAAGTTGGGTTTGTCCGGTTCGAGTCGAAATTTATTTTGAGACAATTTTTATGTAATAATGTCTTTCAAATTTTTTATAACTTGTACTTTTGGGTTGCTAGTTGTGATGCATTTGTTGTTAGCTTGTACGACCCGATCGTTTAAAAATACAAATAGAGCGAAAAGTTTACAAATGGTAATCTTTGGTTCGCGTTTTTGGTTCGAATGGATATCAAAAGGAAAAATTAAGGTTTGTTAGTTTTGAATAGTGAGGTCGTGATGGTTGGAACAACCTATTTATATTTTCTATGTAGCTTATTTTTTTGTATAACTTATTTGTGGCTTATTGGAGTGTTCTGAACTTAAGATTTTATTTTGGGCTTATTAGCCCCACGACATCAAAATAGGAAAATACATGAAGGGTATTTTGGTTATTCATCATAAGTTTTGTCATATTTTTACGGGACTTAGATTATATCTTATGTTGGTATTAAACCGAATGCTGATACGTTTATTATAGCTTATTTTTATGCTTAATATCCATATTTTGGAGCTTATGGGCTCACGACCCAATAAGCCTTGGTGAGCCTTGGCGTATCTAAGGTTTATTGTGGTCCGGATTACTTATTTACTTATTGATTTTAACTTATATATGCTATTGGACCTTGGTTTTGGGTTTAGAATGTATTTTGGATACATAAAAGTATAATGAATCCTTATTGGGCCATAAAGCCCAATAAGCCGTAACTAGCTATTTTGGGAGTTTTAACGAGCTTTTGGGAAGGAAAAGTACTTGTGAAATTATATAGAAGGTTGTTTTGAGAAAGTATCTTGGTATAAAAAAAACGTTGGTGTAAATATGATTGTTGGAATTTTTGGTTCGGAAAGTGTCGTAATGTTGAAATTTGTTTGAGAGTAAAAATAAGGTTTGAATAACCTTGAAAAACGTTCATAATAAACGTACGGGTCTTGCCGAAAAATTTTGTTAAAAAAGTTGTTACTTAAAATTTTTACTTAAAACGTAAATTTTATTTTTAATAATAAAATATTATTATTTTATTATTTTAATAAGTCGACTAAAAGACGAAAAACATAATCTTCTTGAAACTTTTCTAAAATGTTTAGCAAACAAAAATGTTCTATTTCGTATAGTATAAACAATATATTTATGGCAACTAAGTGTACCGAATGAACTTATCCAAATATATTTATAATTGTTTATTATAAATATTTACTTATATTACTTATCTATTTTGCTAAATAGTATAAGTATAAATATATCATACTCAAATATGGGTTTGCTATGGTATTATGGAGTCATGTCGTTAACCATCACACCACTAAAATATTTAAGATAACCGTACAACAAGCGTCTAATACTCTATGCATCCTGCTTGAAAACTGTTTTGGAAATGAATTATTAGAATGGGAAATTAACTGGACTAGGTCGTGTGCGGACGTCGTAGCATTTGCTTGTGTGATATTGAGATTTATGTGGAGACAGTTTGCTTGAGGTGAGTTATCGTAGCCCCACTTTTTACTGCTTTTCGTTGGGGGAAAATGATACTCAAATGTGTTTGAACTGTTTTCTGAACTTTGCGATACGTGGTTTTGTTTTTGGGACAGTTTATGTGCTTATGACTGCTATGTGAATTTGTGTAATGCGATCTTACTTGCATGTACTGTGTTTGGCATGGCAAGGGATGTAGTTCTTCACCCTAATTTGCTCCAGCTATTAGGCTTTAGGTGTGGTATGTCATCGGGGTTGCGACCCTAAGAGCCCGTTTGGTTCACATAATGTTTTTGACGAAATTGGAATCTGTTTAAGGAATTGGAATGTGAAGGAATGGAATGTTAGAAATTAGAATCCTTAGGATTTGGAATCTGAAAGAATTGAAATTTGCACAAACTAGCGCATGTTTGGTTGAAAAAAATGAAATGAGAAAAAACAAATTATCTTAAAATATTTAAAATTTAATTTTAGTTTAAAATTAATAAATTAAATATTATTTAATAAATAAATTACTTATAATAATATTAATAATAAATTTTTAAATAGTATTATATAAACTAATATATTAAATAAATAATGTTTTTATATAAAATGTAATTGTATTTATTAAATATTATATATATATATATATAATATTATTTTAAAAAACATTATTTTTATATAAAAATATATACAATATTTTTAGGGATAAAGCGG
>BQNB010169047.1:0-13825 GCA_026074375.1 Tanacetum coccineum
AAAGGAGTAAATGTGAGAATAAGGGAATAGTGCTGAATGAGATGGAGCTAGTACTCGAATAAACCCAACAAGGTACTAGTCATGAAATCTCGGTACTAAGGGAATAGTGCTGACTGAGATGGAGCTAGTACTCGAATAAACCCAACAAGGTACTAGTCATGAAATCTCGTAAGCACTCAAAACACTGACCATGTATTTACTGTTATCGAAGTTATAAGGATGGTAAGGTTAGGTACTCGTTTCCATGATCCTGCCAGAACCGGAGGGATCTACCCAGGGACTATCCACTAGTTAGTGTAGAAGTCCTTAGGTATGATAAAAATGAGTAAATGTGAGGAAAAGGGAATAGTGCCGACTGAGATGGAGTTAGTACTTGAATAAACCCAACAAAGTTCTAGTCATGAAATCTTGGTAAGCACTAAAGGAGAATGGAAGTCAGTTGCATGATGAAATACTTCATGAGCATCAAATTAAGTCAAGTGTCAAGATGCAGTCATCAATCCAGTTCAAGCAATGGATGACAGCTTGATTGTATCAAAAAGCAGTTTGATAGAGCCTGAAAACAACAATGCATTCAGCAAATCAGAGATTGAAACTCAGATGCAAAGGCAAGAGGAAAAGTTCGATATACGTGAAGCAGTTGATGCTGGGTTGGTTGTCACAGAAAGCAGTGGGACAAAGCCCGACAAGCAGGATACAAGTAGCAGTTTAGGGAATTATACCACACATATGCAGATATCGAACCAGTAAATGACGAAGAGCTATTTGCTGAGGTACAATTGACTACTCTATATAATATCCTTGCTAATGAACAACAGCATACTGAGCAATCTGAACCCAATTATGACACACATCTGTTGGAAACTATTGATAGCAATACCACTCCTACTTCAACAAATATGTGTCATAGGGGAGGAGAGATTGACCAGGATGCTTTGCTTAATACTGAGCTTCTTAAAACAAAAGATATGGTTTGTATGGAAGTTTACAATGAACTTTCAAAACGATTTTTACAACTTGAAAAACATTGTATTTCACTTGAAATTTCAATACAACAAAAGGAAGAAAGTTTTCATAATAACAAACCATGTAAGAATAAGGAATATCCTGAATTTCATGAATTATTATGATAAATGATTTGAAAGCTCAGCTACAGGCCAAAACCACACTAATTTGCGACTTGAAGAATCAAATTAAAAGTGTGAAGGAAGCAAGTAATGAAGCCAAAGTTAAAAATGACATCGATGTAATTGAAACTATTAACATCGAATTAGAACATAGTGTGGCTAAATTACTTGCAGCAAATGAGCAATTACATAAAGAAAAAGAGCATTTGAAACAGACTTACAAAGAACTTTATGATACAATTAAAAAGACACGCGTTCAGAATAAAGACAACAGTGACTCTTTAATATCTCAAATTAATCAAAAGTCTGTCGAAAATGCTGATTTAAAAGCTCAGATTCAGGAAAAGGTTTTTGCAAATGCGGCATTAAAAAATGAACTTAGAAAGTTAAAAGGAAATATCGTAGATTCTAAGTTTGCCAAAGCATCAATCTTAGGGAAGCCGCCTTTACAACCATCTAGAAACCATTTAGTTGTTAGACAACCGAATGCGTTTACGTCTGAACGACCTAGAATGTCAAGACCACGGTTTGCCTCCCAAGTTGATGAGAAAAATGATTTGTCAAAAACAGTCACTCCTCATTATTTGCCTAAAGTTAGAGAATCTGCTGCTGCAAAACCTCATCAGGTGAATGCACCTAACTACTCTAGGAATAGTCATAAAGAATCGTATGGTTCTAATGATATGGTTCATGCGTACTTTCTAGAGAATGCTAGGAAAATGAACACAACGACAAAATTAGGATCCTATAATCATAGGGATTGACCTCTACTATAGCACTCTGCACTCATAATGCTTGTACACCAAATCTAGAAACATATATAGGAGTTCTCCTGTATCTAAAGTGTAGTAGTGGAATGTCAACATGCTCTGTGCCGCTAGTAGATACTCTAGGATTCTGTGTTTCTTCTTGGACTCCAAGAATTTTTGTTTGTTCGATTTGTCATAAATATATCTTTAATACAAATTATGATGATTGTATAACAAAGATCCTGAATAAGGTGAATTATCGGGCTAAAGTTCAGTCCCTCAAGCTCAGAAACAACAATCCCGTGGAACCAAGAACCACACTCATAACCTGGTAGGCAGATTGGTATAGGAAAAAGGGTTTCTCTCAATAAAGTCTTCCGCTGTGCATGAGAACAAACACTCCCTAGTCTTGTTTAGGTGGAAAACCAACGGGATTAGAATTTTCAAGAAAGTTAGTCTTATGTGGATACCTTACTGGAAAGAAGTTCACCAATAGCACAACCAAAGTTGACAGTGTAACCTCCAAAATGGTTCAAATGTCGATAATCACTAACCCATCATGATGCATCAAATTTTATTTAGTGCAGGTACATCTAACTCATGCAGGTACATTCTCGTCTATCCTTTAAAAGGAAAGACTCAGAGTTTGGTTTATCAAAAGACTGATATCTCCATCAAGTCTAGGAGTTTCAAAGGAATTCAAATTGATGACATGCTTTCAAAAGATGTTTGGACAAAACAGTTCAGGCCTCGTTCTTCATCTTAATGACATTTGAACAAAACGATTCAAAACCTCTGTTACCTTAAATGTTCAAATGGCAGTTCATGCTAGGCATCTCTTCAAGCCCTGTTCCTTAAAGTAAAGAAAGGTGTACGCCTTCAGAGAAAAGGAAAGTGTACGTGTCAGTGCATTTATCCTTAATAACGAAAAGAGAAATCTTTTCGGTCTTGAGCTACTTTCGAAACACTCAATGTTTGTTAGGCTCAAGTAATGATTTCGTTATTCTTCGGTCCGTAAAACAATTAGGAACTGGATCCAAGCCAGGGGTTCCTGATGAGGAAAAGCTAATTCTTTAGTGGGAAGCAGATGTGGTCAGTGAACATTTTAACAGAGATGATAATGCTGGGGATGATAATGAAGAAACTAAGCTTGATCCTGAAGAAATATATAAGTAAAAGATGAACCTGGAAAAACTACTATGGAAACCGAAGTTGAATCCATGGTCACTGTTCCTATCCAACAAGTCCAAACTAACCGAAGATGATCAGGAGAAATCTAAAGTTATAGAGGAGTCTGATTCCACCATACCTGATCCAAGTCATCAGACAGTAACGTCAACTCCTCCAGTGATTGCTCCCTTCACAGATGTCTCATCTACTAAGCCGTCGTCACTGGTCACTCCTCCACCAATCAACACGGAAGCTACAACAATCACCACATCTCTCCCTGAAATCACTCCATTCATCGCCCTTCAGCTAAGAGTGGCAAGATTGGAGCAAGAGATGTCTGAAGTCAAGAAGACTGATCACTCTGCCGATGTTTTGGCTTCAATCAAATCCCAAGTTCCTACGGTTGTTGATAAATATCTAGGAACAAAACTTGATGATGCTCTCCTTAAGATTCTTGAACGACACACTGCAGATTTAATCGAGAAATACTCTGCGCTGCCTGGCCCAGAGTCCATCAAGAATCAAGAATCTGAAAAGAGTCCAAAGGAGATTATCAGAATCAAAAGGGAACAAGGTGAGGAGAAACAAGATTCAACTTACTCCATCAGGTCAACAGACAAGGTGGCTCTTGAAGAATTTGATCTAAAGAGTGCTCTCTTCAAACACATGAATAAGAACAAGACTGCAAACAGAAATCCTGCCAACTACCATCTATACCATGCTCTTATGGAAGCTTTAATAGCAGATGAAGATGCCATGGATAAGGAAGTTGCAGTCAAGGTTAAAGACCACAAGAGAAAGCATGATAGTGATGATGAAGAAGACGATGATGATGATGAAGGCCCTTCAGCTGGATCAAACCAGGGTAGGTCAGCAAAGAGAAGAAGACCCGAATCTGCCGCTTCTGGGTCAGCTCAGCCTCCTTCGAAAGATGATCACCAAAGTTCAAAGAAACCACGGGAGTCTGATGCATCTGCTTCCAAACAACATCCAGCTCTTACCTCAACTGGATGGCAGATCACTGACACAAGAGATGATGTTGTTAACTCTCTGATGCATATGCTTCCAAACAACATCCAGATCACTGACACAAGTCTGATGCATATGCTGAATCTGAACCCGAGCCCACACAAAGAAGACAGTCTGGTATTGCTTTCTGAGATTCCTTTATTGTGTCAAAGAAGAGGTCTTCTGATTCGTCTAAGAAGCTCAAGGGTATTCAAACTCTTACTCCTGCTGAACAAGAGGCTGCTGACATAATGAAAGCTCTCAAGGAAAGCAAGAAAATGAGCAAGAGACAACCTGGAACTGGAGGCTCAAATGAAGGAACTGGTAACATACTAGGGGTTCCTGATGAGTCCACAGTCATCTCTAGAGCCTCAAGTGAAGGAACTGGATCCAAGCCAGGGGTTCCTGATGAGGAAAAGCTAATTCTTTAGTGGGAAGCAGATGTGGTCAGTGAACATTTTGACAGAGATGATAATGCTGGGGATGATAATGAGGAAACTAAGCCTGATCCTGAAGAAATATATAAGTAAAAGATGAACCAGGAAAAACTACTATGGAAACCGAAGTTGAATCCATGGTCACTGTTCCTATCCAACAAGTTTCTTCATCTGTTCCTTTACTGATACTTCAGTCATCGATCTCTCATCTCCTAAACCAGTATCTCCTCCCTGTCAAGAATCATTCATTACAACTTTCACCACCAACATCCGCACTACAGCAGAGCAGTTCAGTTCTTGAAATGGTCAAGTCACGGCTCCTGTGCAAATCAGTTCAGGACCTGCGCCTTCTTTGATGACTCCTGGATACATCAGTTCAGGACTCGTGCAAATCTCAGTTTCTCCAACACCATATGTTCCACCATCCAAGAAAGACTATGAGATCCTGTTGTAACCATTGTTTAATGAGTACTATAATCTTCCACCATGAACTATTTCCCTAGATCCGGTAGCTATTGTTGCTTCAAGAGCTGTTGATCCAGTTGGTTCACCTTCATCAACTACCATTGATCAAGATGAACAATCTACTAGTACTTCACCAACAAATCAGGAAATTCAATCTCAAGTCACTCATCAAGGTGTTGAAGAATAAATTCATGGACATCAAAATGCATAATTTAATAATGCACCCCTCCTTCATAATATTTCTTCAAACTCTAGTTTTGAAGAAACTAATTGACAAGGGGTCATTCCATTAAATTTGCATCATCTTATTCAACTGTTTAATACTATCACTAAGTTGACAAAGAATCACTCATTAGAGAATGTTATTGGCGATCCTTCTCGTCCAATTTCAACATAAAGTCAACTACAAGAACATGCCATTTGGAGCTACTTTGACGCAAATGAAAATCCAACTCCATTCGGTGTGAAACGGTATGGTTGAGATCTACTATCTCAAAGATAGTTTATGGTTTCTGAACAATTTTGTTCAGGACCCGTGCCTTAATTCATGGCTCCTGATCATAGCAGTTCAGGACCCGTGCTTCATGAAATGATGTTTGATCAAATCCATTCATACCTCATGCCCAATCGACAAGAGACGTCTATTGACAATATCTCCTCAGACCTTGTTTCAAATAAACAAAAGGTGTCAGATTATGACATCTCTGGCCCCGTGCCCCTAAGGAAAAATGTTGTTTCTCTAGCAGACAACACCCTCAACGATTGAGGGGGTAGCCAATTTATGTTTCTTACACTGATTGGGGAAATTTGGCCACACTTTTCTCCATGTTTTTTATCATATTTAAATCAAATTGATATCCCAAATGTAAAAGGTTTAAATTTTTGATTAAGGGCGTGAAAATGTGATTTAATGTATGTATATTAATAATCGTGATATTAGGACTCATGTATATAATCCGCCTAAACGTGCTATATCAATTTCGAATACGAAGCAACATTTTGAGGGGGGGCGTTTCTGAAAAAAATCAAAAAACTCGTCGAGGTACTAAAGCTTTATATTTATATCATAAAGTACCTTAATTGAATTTTCAATTAGTTTTATGGACAAGGAGAACTGTATAAAAAGACGACCATGCATTTTATTTTTTAGAGTTATAAGGTTGGTAAGGTTAGGTACAATTCCCAATGATCCAGCCAAAACCGGAGGGATCTACCCAGAGACAAATTCCACTAGTTAGTGTAGAAGTCCATAGGTATGATATAAAAAAGGAGTAAAAGTGAGAATAAGGGAAAAGTGCTGACTGAGATGGAGCTAGTACTGGAATAAACCTAACAAGGTTCTAGTCATGAGTCTCAGGTATAGCATGAAAGGGGTTGAAGAATTAAAAAGAATTGTAAGGATAAAGGGTGTAAAGAAAGAAGCCCTCCATACACTTAGGCAGAAACCGGGTCAATACATATGCTGCCAGAATCACTAAGATGATTGCTGACATTGAAGATCAAACATCATTAGACCAGTGTTGCAATGGCTACAACCCTCCACTAGCACTCAGAAATATCTCAATAAGATTTTTGTTTCATTTTCTCTCAGAGACTAAACCACGTTTATCTATTGACTTTCTCACTCCGGTTAGTTGATATGAAAAAAAGGTGGGCAGTCAGATCCAGCCTCGATTACAAGAACCTCAAAAGGCACTATTGAGTCTAGATCCAGAGATCTGTCAATTAATCTCGACGTTTGGACCACATATCTAATTATCTTGTCTTTCACACTCTGTGGAAACATATACTATCCTAAGTGTCCTAGCATTATTCCTTGTGATTTGCCTAGGAACATTCCGAGTGAAACGAAAGATTTCACATTGAGATGGAATCCGTCTAGTGGTCCTACATCCAAAACAAGCTCTTGGTAGGTGACTTGTGCGATTCTTTAAGGAATAAATTGTCTTCATATGGACAAGCAACGATGGTGCGATTATACGTGAATCAAAACTTCGTTCAGGCGAATGATTGATGGTTATTGAACATTTGGTAAAACAATCAAAACTCTCAAAGTTGTTACAAAATATTTTCATATCTAACACTAAGAACTGAAGTTTCAATCAATTTTCCTTTTATTGCTAACTGTTTCATTAAAGAATCATTTAAAGTGCAGATGGATAATGGATGTTACTCAATAACAGAATATGTTCAAAGTCAATCACCAAATGCTAAGATCTAGCACCTACACTTGTTTTGAAGTTAAAGAAGTTCTACATAAAGGTATAAAGCTTCGCAACTCTGATATCATTAATTTCTTCTCAAGGTGCACTAAATTGGCGATGATTACCAAGATGATGTATGATTATGTTTGGTCGAGTATCTCAAGAAAGCTCAAGATCACAATCAAGACACGTCAATGATATAACAAAAAGATCTCGACCACAAACGTACAAGATATTAAAAGATGATCATATCTCTACGAAGCTAAGCAGAAGTGATGATTAGTTTGTATTTTTCACGGGTGTGGACCTCCTTTGGGGGAGATTGTTAGATGGTTAGAAAATGTCTCGGTCACCCAGATGTTTTTAATTGTTTTTAATAGCTCGTAGGTTAACATTTGTTTACGGTCATGACCTTTCGGTATTAAACCGTGGTACTAATAACCATATATTGTATGACTATATATATACCTTCTCACACAACTTTGGAAGAGGTGATAGCCATTATTCATTTTCATTTAAACACACTTATTTCTCTCTCTAGAAAAACCTCTAATGTGTTCTCTCTCTAGAAACTAGCCAAGTCCAAGAATCGACCCCGTGTTATGATATATGATATACCACAATATTGATATTGTTTTGATTATTGATGACCTTAACTTATTTAACTCCTAAAAGAGATCGAGGTTAGATAATTAAGTATGTCGTGGATATACCTAATTAGACTCCAGCCTAGAAGGTTAATTAAGATAAATGAGATGTATCTCATTATGTCTTGATTGAAGTTCTATATTTGGTAAATATCTCTTGGAGATTATTATTGACAAATGCCTAGAACTGTTAAGTGTATTTTGTTAGATACCAAAGGAAACGATGAGATGCCATTTCTACACCCACTCAAGAACAAAGTTTCTGTTTCTCGTCATGCTGAGTTATTTGATAATTGTCTCAAATATACAAGACGCGAGTGGGAGTATTGTAGGTCTTGAATTAATTCAAGAAGAAGATACATAAACCTTCTAAGCGCACTAGCAAATGTCATACTAAGGCTAAACATGGAAATGATGAACCTTAGAATCATGTTACTCACATTCATAGATCCGCAAGGATACCTTATGATATGTTTTCTATATCAATGGTGAGGATTATTGTGAACCTACTAACCATAGGAGATGCATTATTAAATCTTTGATTTAATAAATGACTCAAAGACTATGAATGAAGAGATGTTGTCCTAAAGGAGATAATCATATTCTTGGAAATTGTTTTATCTTTAACCTATCAGGTTTGAATGAGATTCCTTTTAGAAAAGACTCATAAGGACAATGTTGTATACATATTTATTGCACGTAAAATGACATAAGTGTTTACTCATACTCAAGTAATTGATTATGATTAAAATTTCCTTATTTACGAACTTTAAATACATAAAGATGATAGAATTGTCATACTTGTTTTCTTGGAAGGAAATATGACAAATTGGATTTCAAGAATTCTTTATTAATTGATTACTTAGCCAGGACGTTATGTAATCAAATTGAGGTTTTATGAATCCAATATAATCTTAAGTTTAATTGTTAAATAAATCACGTGTTGGATTTGATTTTTAAGTATAAATAATATAGCTCATGAGTACATCTCAAAGCTAGTAGGAGTAATTGTTTTACTTTTATAAAATAGATTATGTTATTAAACATAATTAGAAATGATTTATTTATCTAAGTAAGATTTTATCTCTTAGATTGAAATAGAGTTTCTTGTAAGTATTTTTGAAGATGAAACATGTAACCTTGGAATAATATGTTTGATACTTTATGTTTTGGTGGAATTAAGTCAGTGACAATATAATATCATTTGAGTGAAAACTCGAATGTTCTATCTCACTGATGAGATCGTACACATGAATGGGAAACTTTAATTCAAACTAAAGGTTTCATTATATACTTCTGTATTTATGTATGGGTGATGTGACAACATTGGAATCTAATTGAAAGATATTAGAAAGAATATTCTAATTAATGTTTAGATTAGGAATTAATTCATATAATTAATAATGAAGATTCTATGGATATATATTGTGATAATTATAGTAAGATCATTATGATCAACAAACCTTGGGTTTGTGTGATGCAAACATTATTAAAGAAGTGTTCAGAATTTACGGTAGGTTAGCATAGTGTTGTTAGTATATACTAGTGCTGGTTTTAATTAAGATGATACTCAATTTTTGTAGAAGCAAATTTTTGCTGACTATATATGCTTGGTTTAAAAGCATAGTTGCATAATACTATATTGAAAGAATAAGGATGCTTTATAGTTTGGAAAACTGTTTAGATGACTGTCTTTATTAGGATATTTTGTGTATGTCATACATCTTATGGAATGTAATGTGACTAGACTCATGTAAGTTATACTTATAAGTGAGTGCACACTTACAAAATAACAATCATCATTATTCAAAGTACTTCACTATTCGTGAATTTTTGAAATAGTATTCTCAACAGTCCACAAGATCATGACCTAGTTATTTGTTCATGGAACTTTTGCCTTGCACTAATTTTGGATTGTTTTGGATAAGAATTTGTACTTAACTAGGATCATCATGCATGATCTTATTTGGTATTTGGATAATGGAACTGTAAGCAGTTGTATTAAACAATAAATTGACATGCGTGGTATGATCATTTTTATTTATACAACCGTGTTATATATTTGCATGTTTAAATCCTTGAATATATTTATTTATTCTAAACTATGTCCATTACCAGATTTAACAATATTGGAATTATTGTTAAGACAAAGGTATATGTGGAGTGTTTGGTTGTATTTTGGGAATACGTAAGATAATTATGTTCAATCTCTCCCTTGTTATTTAAATGAGGTTGAATATTGGATATCACCTGTGTAGATCAATTTATGGATCGGCTTCATTGGTTGTGATGTGTTTCAAAAGCTTTAAATTTATAATGACTCAAAATACCAATTTTATTATAGGATAACATCTCGGGTAAAAGTATAACCCTTACGTATGTAGTATTTCTTTTTAGGTAGAAGGAACCAGGGCTGTCCACAGGGATCTTGAGTAGTAATAGATAATAAGGAAAAAAAAAGACTTTAACAATTTTGAAAATAACTTTTTGTTTTACCAGTGATAATAAAGATGACTACTCGGATATGTAAAATAATTTTATAAGTATTGATAATTGATTTTAAGACCTCCAAACTTAACTCATGAAAAGTGTTTCTCGTCAGAAAGCGTTTTCACAAATTAATTAATTAACTCAAGAATTATACTTAGTAGACTAGACCAATCATGTCACTCGAATGATTTAGATGACTTATTATATCAAAGCCTGTTTTTTGTATCATCAATTTACGAAAGTGGATTTCTTCAATACACAGATGATAAAGACCATAGACAAATCTTTAAAACCATATAGATCATAACGGGTCTTTCGAACTATACCGATATGATTATATAATCTAAGTTGATAAGCAAAACCGATAAGATAGGATATAATAGGGGTGCAACATAAGCTTGAGATTAAAGAGATCACAATCATACCAAACACTTATTCATTATCATAACTTCACTGAGTAGTCATGAGAGATTTAGCCTCTTATGGCTATGTAGTTCATAACATAACTTGATTCAATAAGAAACTTCATTATTGTAATAAACTAGGATGGTGTTCTTCTTTGTTCTTGATCGTTTGATCTTGATTCTTCAAAAGGCGTGGTGTTTATGCTTGGAGAATGACTGGGAAGGAATGGATGAGATTATTGTAGGAGTTGATGATTATGAAGGAATGATGATATGTGTGAGAATTTGTGGCTCTATTTATATGCTGATTTCAGGGGAGAAGTGCGGCGCAGAAGATAAATTGTGCGGCGTACTTGGTGATTAAATGTGTTGGTAATTTAATGTTTATTGAAGAAGTGCGGCGCATAAAGGTATTTGTGCAGCGTTCTTAGGGGTTGTTATTTGCGTAGTATTTAAGACTTCATTTATCTTTGTGCAAGATCAGGAAGTGCGTCGCACAAGCTCTTAAGTGCGCCATACTTAGGAGTTAAGGCGTTTATTTGCCTAATTCTTTTAATTCTTTGACTTTTGAGGAAAGTACAGTTCATACAATTTGCTAAGTGCGGGCAATTTTGCACTTTTAGCATGGAGACTTTAACTTTTCTTGCATCTGATTTTGAAGTGTATAGTATCTTGATCTTTGCTATGTAAGCTCGGGTTGTCTTTCAAAGATGAACCTGCAAATTACTTCATGCTATTAAGTATCGAAAGTTCACGAGAAATGATAAGAAATGAATAAATAACGCCACCAAAAACATGTATAATTTGGGCGTTATCAAATCCCTCCACACTTAGCTGTTGCTTGCCCTCAAGCAATCAAAGCGAGAAACTAAGATCATTTATCGTGACGTGGAGAAAAATTAGAATTTTAAAGAGTTGGCTATAATTTTTCAGGCTTTGAACATTACAATCATAGCAACTCACAGGGGAATGTGTTTGATTTGTAATTCACTCAAGCCACTCAGATAAGGTTTATATATTTCTGTGAAGACACTCAATTGCACAGACATAATCTAAACGGCTACCATATGCTTGTACTTGACACATAAACATGACCGAAGGGCGGAACTTGATACTGATGCTGGATAGTAGTATATACAAATCTTCATGTGCCAGAACTTAAGCCTTTATTTCTTTGAACTACTATATATTTTTCTTTTTTTTTAATAATAACTAAGGCTTGGCACAGAACTTCATCTTTCAATTTTAACTTCTTCACTTAGGTATTTCAGCAACTTAGCACTAAAGGGAGTGCTTGCAAGAACAGTAATTTGCGGAATTAATAGCATATGATTAATCAGGCTTCGGTCTAGTAAATGATGATCAAGCACAATTTCTAGAGCTTCTAAATTACCGACTCATTTAAATATAATTATTAACCAATACCACTGTTCCAGAAAAGGCTACAAATTACAAATACACAGCCGTAACGACGGATGAGACACTTGTTAACTCAAACAAGCTAAAGACATCAATTATCTTGGGTACCCGAATATTTTAAAGGCTTATATTTCTCACAATTTAGTAGACTGGGTTGTGCTAGCTATAGTGTCAATCCAGTTGGATTTGCCTTACTAAGAGCATTTTTTAATTTTTTTTGAAAGCATATATACATATTAAGATTTTGAAAGTATCAGTTGGAAAATTTTTGGCAGGAAAAACATAGAGGGATATGATTAATTTTTTCTATTTGGCTCCCCTCCACACTTAAGTTGAACATTTCCCTCAACGTGATAACTCATAATAGAGATCAAATAGGGAAAATTAAAGGATAACGGTACTTCTCAGGGCATAGAGGAATGTATAGCTGTGAGAGAGCTATCCTTGAGTAGACTTCATAATTTTCCAAATCTTTAAGCTATATTACCTGCATAAAAGTAAACACACAAAAAGAGTATATATATATATTTTTTTAAAATAAACAAAGGATATGAGCGAAAGAATGGAGGAGGGACTCCTCCACACTTAAGTGAAGCAGGGGTTGCCTCCCGATAAGCGCTTAATTTTTAAGAGAGTCGTTAGCTAGACTCGAACTTGGTGAGTCATTCTTTGGGAAAGAAGGGAGTGAATGCTTCCCTTTGGTCATTATAATCTTCTTCTTCATGATATAGTTTGAGTCGATGGCCATTAACAATAAATGTTTTTCCATCTTTTCCATATAGTTCAACATATCCGAATGGATATTGATGTTTTACTACATATGGTCCTAGCCAGCGTGATCTGAGTTTTAGTTGTTTGAATTTATACTTTGAGTGAAAGAGCAGAACCTTGTTTCCATGTTTGAATTCTTTTCTCATTCTTAGTTTTCTATCGTGCCAGACTTTGGTTCTTGCCTTGTATAATCGAGAGTTTTCATAGGCTTGATGTCTATGTTCATACAGTTCGTGTAAATGAAACATTCTTTTCTCACCAGCAGCGATGAGATCAGGATTGCAATTCTTCAAGGCCCAGTATGCACGGTGTTCAATTTTAAACGGTAGGTGACAGTTCTTTCCATATATTAGTTTGTAGGGTGTGGTACCGGTAGGTGTTTTGTAAGCAGTACGAAAAGCCCACAGAGCGTCATCAAGTTTTCTTGACCAAATAGCAGGATTATCTTTAACAGTCTTTTCAAGAATTCTTTTAAGAGCTCTGTTCGTGTTTTCAACTTGACCACTAGTTTGAGGGTGATATGATGTAGAGAAACGGTGGTTAACTCCATATCTTTTCATTGTATTTTCCATTATTTTGTTGTAGAAGTGAGTACCTCGGTCGCTGATTAGAGCTTTGGGCATTCTGAAACGGCAGAATAGTTTCTTTAAGAAAGTGTTAACCACTCGTGCATCATTGTTGGTAAAGCTTGAGCTTCGGCCCATTTAGATACATAATCAACAACGACAAGAATGTATTCAAATTTATGCGATTTTGGGAATGGTCCCATAAAATTAATAGGAATTTGAAAATATCCAGAAAAATCATCGAGGAAACAGAAATATTTGTTTCCCCCGAGTCTTTCTAACATTTGATCTGTAACACCCCCAAATTGGGTCGCAGCGGAATAAGGGTCCGGGGCGTGTTACTTCTCAGATCAACAACACAAGATAAT
>BQNB010169049.1:0-13825 GCA_026074375.1 Tanacetum coccineum
TTTTAGTTAAATTTTCAAAAACACCATACAAACGAAGACAAACTGTCAGAACGTATCACATCAATATTATTATTGGATCACAAATGATAATTTTTCAACAATACATAAGAATATAAGATAGTTTTAGACTTTCAGTATGTAAATTCAAAAACATACGAGACTTTATCAAATTTGAGGGTGAAATTGTCAACTTGGCAAACCTTTGCACACTAGTTTGATAATATAACCATAATATTAAGACTAAAGTATCAAATAGCCATAAACCAAAGGGTTTAAAATGCACATAACCCGAAGTTGTCTTCTTCTTTTTTGTTGTAAGAGACCCATAAACCTATGTATGTACTTACTTTTGAAAACCACGTAATAACAAATGGTTTTTCATCTTACTTTGTTTATGAAGCAAATTATCTCACGTCTGAGGATATATATGCGTCAAAATTTAGGCTAGAATCGAATCAAATGTTCACAGGTGTCCATAATCATGGTGCCTTTATAATATTTGAGGCACTGTGCGGTTGAGCTTCTCGCACACCCTAAAATCCGGCCCAGATACATATATAATAAGTGTTGGTAATATTGTCTCACTAATTTTAAAAAAAACATGCAATGTCGTCAACTAGCCTTAGAATCATGCTAGAATAATATTCTAACCTTGAGAAAACACAATTTGTTGGATCTTATCTTTCTTGTATCGACGTCCATTAGAGGGTGAAGACAATCAATGGATACCGAATTCACTTAGAATCGTGTTATCATTTTCTAAAGAAGATTATTCGACCGTATGTCTGGGTTACACGAATACTTCTTTGGGATAAAACAAAGTGCTTGTTCTTGTTTAGACACAAATATAAAAAACCAATTCGCCTTCTAAGTGTTTTATATTCTCCATGCAAGTTATGATTTCCTATTTATAGGAAACTCAAGGCCCAAATCATAGAATTATGATAATTAAATCGGCACAATGATTACAAAACAACTCCTCATGAATATAGGAATCGTGGTTACACAAACTTATTAAATGTAGGTATTAAATGCATTAGAACTACATGAATCATTACAATCCATCAACAAGCTATTGAATTCATTCCACCTCATCACTTCTATCACATTTAACTAACCATCCTCAACCATACCCTTAAGTGCGCCCACACACTTTATAACGTTAACCCCTCCTGCAAACCCGACTCACTCTGCCTCGCACGTGCTCAACCATGCAGTACCTATACCCACGTGCTCTGAGTTATTCGTGATAAGATACTTCCAGCCCCTATACATACATGAGAATTTCAAGTTGTATCATTCAGACTGATAATACATCCATTCAAAGTTATACTCATGACGTGAGAAAACATTCCAGAAGAGTTAAACTAACCTTGAATCATCAGTGCTAGGAATTATTTACCATATTAGGTTCGCGTATTAGTGATGTGGGCGTACATCATAATCCCAAGCTCAATTGCAGAGTGTCATCTGAACCCACACTTGGACTAAATTTTAAAATCCTCCCAATGTAGTACTATTATTTAGCATGAAAATTAAAACATTATAATCATCTCAAAACCGGTGTAAAACGAAAAGTATCTAGAAGATTTAATTTTTCTTAGTTCATTACAAGTTTAATTATTCAAGAATTATGGTGTTCTTAATAAATTGAACCCTTTCTGACCCATTTGAATACCATGAAGATAATATATACACAAGTTGTTTCAAAAGACACCTTAATGCTCCTGATCGACTAATTATATGCTATATGCTCATCTTCCAATTCATGAATGTTCAAGAGCTAAAAGCCTAAACTCTTTGAAACGGAAAATACTCTTCATCATTCACATAGTTAGTTCATTTTTTCTTTTGCATCTGCTTTGGACTTTTTCTCAAAATTTAAACATTAGAAGAAATCTTTAGCTCATTCCACCTAAGTCATTCTTTCAGTGAACTAAACTTCCTCAACAAGCTCACTTAAGAGCAAACATGCTGAAGTGTTCAGACTGAAAAGACTCATTGATGAGATAACCCATTGCGAATATACCCACTGATGAGTTATTCCGTGATAAGATACTTCAGCCTACTACTCAAAGAGTATTAAGTTGAACTCATCAGCCTGATGAATACCATTCAATTCAAAGTTATACTCACTGAAGAGTAACATTCACTGAAGAGTTAACTAACTTGACTTCATCAGTGACTAGAATTCACTTTACCACTATTAGAGTCAGGTAGTCAGTGACCTGATGGGCGTACACTCCATACCTCCAAGCTCAATTGCAGGTGTGATCTGAACCCACAATTGAACTAAATTTTCAACAATCCTCCTCAATTTAGTATAATTCCTTTAGCATGAAAATTAAACATATAACAAAACTGGTGCATAAACGAAAATATCTAGAAGATTTAATTTCCTTTTTAGTACATTACACGTTTAAATATTCAAGAATTATGGTGTTCTAAAAATTGAACCCTTCAACCCATTTGAATACTTGAAGATAAAATATACACAAGTTTTCAAACACTTAAACGCTCCTGACACAATATAAGTTATATGCCCATATCCAATTCATGAATGTTACAAGAGCTAAAAGCCAAAACTCTTTGAAACGGAAAAACTTCACATTCACATAGGTAGTTCCCTTTTTTCATGCATCTGCTTTGGACTTGTTCAAAATTTAAACCATTAAGAAGAAACTCTTTAGCCTGACCTTTTAGCAGATTTGAGCACATCCTTGGGATGATATGTAAATACATGTGCTCCAGTTCCCTAAATATTAAGCTTTCATATTGAATTCAGCGGGTGTCTTAACCTTTAATGACTATATTGGACTTTAAACGCATCCCTTTAGCTGACTTTAAAACCAAGTCCTTAGCCAAACCCTTCATCAAATGACCAGCTATATTTTGTTAAGACCTCAGAAATTTTATAGAAATCACCCCTTTCATGATAAGTTCATGAATCATGTTGTGCCTGACACCTAAGTGTCTAGAGTTTCCATTGTAAATCTGGCTATAATCCTTTGTCAATGTAGGAGCACTATCACAACGGATAAAAATATGTACTATAGGTTTAGACCACAAAGGAATCTCAAGGATCAAGTTTCTCAACCATTCAGCTTCCTTACCAGCAGCAGCTAAAGCCACAAATTCAGATTCTATTCGTGAACTTGTTATGCAAGTTTGCTTTTTGAAAGCCCATGAGATGACACCTCCCTTAAGCAAGAATACCAAACCACTTGTAGATGAACTGTCTTCAGTGTTGCTGATCCAACTAGCATCAGTGTATCCTTCATCCCAGCCGGTCCACAACAAGAAGCCCGCTTGACATGTACACCTCCTAGTTATCAATCGGCCCAGCAACATATTTGGACTCCATCCAAGCCGGCCCAAGTGTCTGCTCAACAATCCACTCCAATGGCCCAACAGGCCTATGTCTCTCCTCAGTCCACATCTCAGGTTACGTATCAATCGAAAATTCTTGGCCCCGACTCAAACGACATCTCTTTCACATGTCTTTAACACCATGACACTTCAAGACCCATCATGAAATATGGAAAAAGATTTTTCCTCTCACCTTACTTGTCATACGTGTACTTTATATAATATTGAGTAAACTACAAAATACATCTCTGTGGTTTTAAACTTTCCCCACCTGGAACATCCCTGTCACAAAAAAACTTTTGGAAAGTATACATCACTCAGGTTTAGACTCAAACGTTTTGCCACAATACATCCCTAAGGACGAACGATGCAGCTATTTTTCCGTTATCTTCTCACGAGGGATGTATTGTGTAAAAAACCACAGGGATGTATTTAGCAAATATTTATTTTTTTTAAATTTAATTTTTTTTGTTTTTTAATTTTTTTATTATTATTTTTTAAATTTTTTTTAATTATTATTATTATGATAATTATTATTATTATCGGCCGTTTTTTTATTTTTATATATTATTAATATTTTTTTTATCTGTTTGGTACGTTTTTTCGTTTCTGTCCATTTTTCTCCGAAGTTATTATACGTTTTCATACGCTTTCATCCGCTTTTATCAGTTTAAATATGTTTTAGTAAATTTTTATTCGACTTTGTACGTTTTTGTACGCTTTTATAAGTTTTTTATCCGTTTTTGTACGTTTTACGTTTTTTACGTTTTTGTACATTGTTTTTTCGTTTTTGTACGTTTTCGTACGTTTTATATTTTTTGATACATTTCGTTTTTCTACGTTGTTTTCTATGTTTTTCTACGTTTTTCTACGTACAAAAACGAAAAAACAATGTACAAAAACGTAAATATCGTACAAAAATGAAAAAACGTACGTTTTAATACGTTTGTATACATTGTTTTTTACGTTTTTTTTGTTTTTGTACGTTTAATACGTTTTTATACGGATAAAAACTGATAATCAAAAAGGATGAAAACGTACAAAAGCAGACAAATCAGAAAAAAAAACGTACAAAAACGGATAAAAAACTTATAAAAAGTACCAAAACGTACAAAATCGTATCAAAATTTACCAAAACATATTTAATCTGATAAAAGCATATGAAAACGTACGAAAACGTATAATAACGTCGGAGAAAAATGGACAGAAACGAAAAAACGTACCAAACAGATAAAAAAAACAAAAAAAAGTTATTAATAATATACAAAAATAAAAAAACGGCCGATAAAAATAATAATAATCATAATAATAATAAAAATAATAAAAAATAAACAAAAAAATTAAAAAAAAAAAAAAAAAATTTTAAAAATTAAAAAAAATTGCAAAATACATCCCTGTGATTTTTTTACACAATACATCCCTCGTGAGAAGATAACGGAAAAATATTTGCATCGTTCGTCATCAGGGATGTATTATGTCCATGGTTCTAAAAGGCGCGCAAAGGCCTCGCAAAGGCCAAGCAAAGGCGCGAGGCGTGACCTCCACGCCACGCAATAGGCCAAGGCTTAGGCTTAAGGCTTGACGTGAGTTGAGGAGTGAAAAAACGTGATAAGACGCGATAAAACGTGATGTGTGGATGCTTTTTTGAATTCAATTTCGATAAAAATCGTATTTTTATATAGAAATGAAAAAGATTACATGCAAAGATAGTTTCTTGACTTTATTCCTTATGTATGACACTTTTTATAAACTCAATATATTTTTAATATGATATAAATATATAAATTTATAAATATTTTCATATTATGTGCCGCCTTAAGTCACGCCTTAAAAACGTCATGACTCGCCATGGCTCGCAAAGGCGTGAGGCTTGATCATGCCGCCACGCCACGCCTCACGCTATTTATAATCTTGATTATGTCTACTGTTTGCCTAACGAAGGATGTAAACTGCCAAAAGTTTCTGACAGGATGTATTGTGTGAGAAAGTTGAAACCATCGGTCGCCGACGATTTTTGTTTCTATCAATCGTTCACTTGACCGTTGTGGAGACAAAGAAAAAGCACAAAAATTCTGTTTTTCTTGTTTTATAATAAAAAAAATGGAAATGGATTTTTCTTCTAACTCTTAATCGCCCTCTAATTTGATGAAATTGGAAAATTATTGGCGTTAACTGCATAAGTTTTATAGGATAATATACCACTTTTATTAGGCTGGTCCCCCCCCCCCCAACATTTTTTTATGGATGGGTTAAGCGTCTGTCTGTCGGTCGGGCCTCCTACCCTAGTGGGTTCATATATAGATCGGTCGCGAACGATTTTTTTTGTTTCTCCATCAATCGTTCATCTTGGGGACCGTTTGTGGAGACAAAGAAAAAGCACAAAAATTCTGTTTTTCTTGTTTTATAATAAAAAAAATGGAAATGGATTTATTTGGTGGTTTTATTTTTGGAAGTGTGGTTGGTGAGGGGATTGTGAAATGTGAAGCTTGGTTTCTTTTGGAGATGTGGTTTACCAGAGAACATGGAAATGGAAGATCGAGGGGTTTTATATTGGGTTAATGGAAAAGAGTAGAGATGACTTGAAAGGGTCGATGCATCATACCTACCCCCATTTTTATGAAATTTAAAGTGTAGAATAAATTTATAAAAGTGTTTAAATTATTATATATAGTGTTTTTTAATTTTAATGAAATTTAAATTTGTTGTTAAAAAAATTGAAAAAAAAAATGATGGTCGTCTTGTAGTGGTAAAAGGTCGCATGTAGGGCGCCGAAGAGAGAAAGCTGATGTGGCAGGGTAAAATGTAGATCGCGACCTACAACATAGCAACTATCAAATAATATATTCGTTTCACATTATTTTAAAGATCGTTTAGCTTCGGTTGATTTGGAAAGATACCAATATTATATTACGCACTACTTTATTTCGGGCATTGCAACTAGGGGTGTCAAAAAAGCCGACCCGACCGTCACTCGAGTCAAAAAGTCTTATTCGGGTCAATTCGGGTCAACCCGACTAACCTGAGTTCTAAATAGGGTCGGGTTCGGGTTAAAATGTTTTGGCTAACTCGGGTTCGGGTCAACCCGATTGACCCGAATAAATTTTTTTTTAATATAAAATTATAGATTTTCTATATAAAAGAGTATTTTTTTTTTGTCATTTTACTCAAATTCGGGTTGACCCGACCCGAATTGACCCGAACCCGAGTAACCCGAGTTCAAATAGGCTCGGGTTCGGGTATGGAATTTTTTAGTTTTGACCCGAATTGACCCGATCCGATTGACCCGAACCCGACCGACCCGACCCGATTCACACCCCTACCTATGATTGGATAAGCAATATTATGTGAGAAGATGTCGAATCGTACTCTCTTAACAAATCTCTCTTAATCAACCCGAACTAAATCCCCTTATCTATTCTGTCAGCTAATACTGATGATAACCCAAGCTTTTTTTTTACTCGGGATTCAAAAGGTATGGCAGCCCAAAAAACCAATCAAATTTAGGAAACATGGTATGTACTTTTTTGTAGATATTGTGCTTTAAAAAGAAGTTATAATGTGCATATATGATTGTATTTTATAAGTTAATTTGAGTATTAATCATTTATAATTACGTATTAATTAATTTTAATAGTCAAATATTATCATAGGGTTATATAATATAGTATTAATTATTTTTTAATTTTAAGTTCTAATTAAGTATTTATGGCCTGAATACTATGCATAAATAAGAGTAATTTAAAAAATTTTCAAGCTTTCTAAAAAAAAAAGACAAACATGCAAAATAAATAATATAAGTAAAGATAATAGGTATAGATATCAACAACCCAAAGACATCAATATGACGTATAACACAACTCAAACTGCCCCCTACACCATCACAACTCATCAACGCTATGTTCTCGAGTTATTAAATGAGTGAAAAGAAAGGAAAAGAAAGGAAAAGAAAAGATAGTGAAAGAAAATTTACTATGCACCTTGTGTTCGACGAGTTGAAATAGTAGGAAAGAAAAGAAAAAAAGAGAACATAAAAAATACTTTTTATCCCTTAAAAAAATACAAAATATCTTCTTACAATCTAATATTTTTTTAATTTAATAAGTCATTTGTGGTTAATATACTTTTTTATTTAAAATATTCTTTAATCAAACTAACAAGTAAAAATTCGCATAAAAAATATGCGGGTCCATGTCGTGAATATAATTGGCCCATGGGCAAGCCCAAGAAATCACTAGCCCTAATAATCGCTGAATAAAAAAAACGATGCGTCATTTTGCAACAGGACTTTTATTAGTTTCTTATTTTGAAAAAATGAAAATTACACAGTGGTTGAAGACTATCTGTGGTGGAAAAAATGAGGGTAAATTTGTCAATTTAAACACTTTCCTTCCCAATCCGCCCAAATATGGGAGGAAAGATTTAGAACAAAAAACCTACAAATTTCCCTTCCTTTTCCTTCCCTTTCTTTTCATTTCTTATTAAAATAAAACTCAAGAACACAAATATATTTTTGTTCCCTTTTCTTTCTTTTCTTTTCTCCTCTAATTTAATCTCAAGAACACAGTGCAAAGAAGAATTTTAAGGACACCCCACATAAGTTACACAATGTACCTTCTTATTTTGATATCTACATTATTAGTAATGGGTCAAAAGAACCTCGAACCATTCTCAGGTAAACACCAAGTCATAAATGTTAGTCAATGTAATTTATGATTGTCAAAGTTTCTAGTCAAAGTAATTTATTATAGTCAAAGTTATTAGTCAAGTCATTTATGTTAGTCAAATTCATTTAATATGGATTCTAGAATACTCCATATACTCCTATATATTGTATCATTGTATCGAGGTGAGGTTTGTATGACACGTAGTTCACCTTTTAAAGCAACGGTACGTGTCCTTTTGTTTTCTTGGAAGATGGTTTCGATGGTGTCCCAGGCGGCTTTAGCCGAAGCAGGGTTGGTGCTGATCATCCTTTTCCGAAGCGTTGGAGAAAGGGTAAGAAAGATCCATGATTTTACGATGGAGTCAGCCGTGATCCATTCGTCGGTTGGTGGATCAGATGTGGACGTCGATCCATCGATGTGGTTTAGCACGTTAAAGTTGCTGCAGTGCCCTTTGAAAAAGTAACTCCATGTGGAGTAGTTCGATTCCTGAAGATCGAGTTTTTCGGGTACGAGACTATTGATGTTATGTACCGCGTAGAGTTTTTCAACCAAGGTAAGGGCAGGAGGGGGTGGTGGTGTATTCGAGTTTGTCATGGCAGAGTGATGAGTTCGACTGTTAAATCGAGGTGAGGTTTGATGATTTAGGGTTTTGGGGATCGGCTGTGAAGGCCTGATACCATGTAATATGATAGATATTGTATTGATTAAATGAATTACATAAGAGATGACATATCTATTTATAATAAATAGATAGATTTGTAAATAAGCAACATCAAACCTAACCCTAATGGACCACAAGCCCACAATCGGGCTTGGGCCACTTATTCGTCTAACAATTAAAACTAGTTATCAATGTTTAGAGATTCTTTTTGGTGTGTTTAGTAGTGCCCGATGGAATTACATAGGGTAAACGGTTTTGGGGTTTTAGATCCTATTTTTATGGAAAATTAAATTCCTACTTTGCCTTTAATTTAAACTTTTTTTTTAAATCAAGCTACATGTATTTTCAGAAATGCTATGTTGCATTAATAAATTGTACATTATGTATTATTAGGAGTAAAATGTTGCTTATCGCAGTTTTGTATATTTGTTTGGTTCTTTTGTGTGTATATTTTGTTTAGGTTCTAAAAAAGAAGCGCCCAGGCAAAATATATAATATATATATATATATATATATATATTATATATATAGTATATAAATAGTATTATATGATATATATATATATATATAGTGTTGGGTTCTTTTCAGAACCAAATAAATGTACAGAACTGCGAGAACAATCTTATTACTCTTAATAATGCATAATGTACTACATATTAATGCAAAATGACATTTTTGAAAATATCTTTAACTTATATTGAAAGAAAAAGTTAAATTAAGGGTAAAGTGAGTATTTTAATTCTTCCATAAAAATAGCATTTCATACCCCCAAACCGTTTCCTTTTCCTATAATTTAATCTAGATCTATACCTCTCAAACCTTAGCCATCATCTTTACCTTTCCTTCCCAAATCACCACTCATTCGCATCAAATACTGATCCCAACAAACCGTTTCCTGTAATTTAAAGCTAACTCGACTGATTAACCGTCCCACTATTTTGAGGGTTTGGATGCATCATTTTTATTTTTAATTTTTAAATAAGATCATTGTATTATTAAAATTATCAACCTGCCGTCACTTTCTTCGAATCCGAGTCGGATGATTTCCATAAGCATATGCTGTTTAGTAAAAGGTAATTTAACTAATATTCTGTCTTCCTATTGAATTGTTACAATATTTCATGTCTTTCATCTTTTATTAATTTAATTATAGTAAATCAAGATCGATGCTTTTTTTTTCTGGTGATGAACATTTAAAACCGTTTCGTCAGTCATCTTTTTTGTTTGTTTGTTTGTGAAATCTTTAATTTATTTTAATTTAATTTCTTAGGTAGTTGACTGAAATCGTATTTATTTGGTTATCTGTTGGTTCATTTTCATTTCTAGTTTTGTAGGTTGGGCTTTATATCAATCAGATACGAACATTAGTATTCCGATTATAAACAATATTTCTAAAGCAAAGCATGTTTGATGTGGATGGAGATTTAAAAAGATAGAAAACGAGGAGAAGATGGAAGCGTGTTTATTCGGTTTTAACCATCGATATTCCGATGGTTTACATAATAGTTTAGGTTGCAGCTTTGTTGTGTTTTAATCATCGATATTCCGATGATAACACATTTATTCAAATAATATTTCATATGGCATAGTAAATTCATATGTGTGTCAAGCATCATATTATAAGATATGAGTGAGATTGTGCTTCATGAAACATTAACAGATACATGTGCAACTTATTTGGATTTTTTAATTTAATTTTGATTTTATATAGTTTAAACATCAAAACACATATGCAATTTGTACGTTTTCTAATTTTGTTTAGATCTTGTTTGCAGGTTTAATGAATGTGTATCTTTGTCGTTGGAATTCTGCAGTTTTTATTAGTTGGTTGAGTGTGTGTCATGAAGATGAAGATAATGAACCACATGGGTGTGTACGTGCACATGTATTTTCGTCATAAATCTACTAAACGAGTCACTTTTTTTCATAATAACTCTTGTTACTCTATCCTCACTGCTAATTGGATCATGTAGTTGAGTTATTTTTTGTTTAAAGTGAAAAATATCTCAAGTGTTCGATGAATCGGAAACGGCGATTTAAATATCACAAATATAGCTTGAAGACGTGCACATGTATATTAATTTGTGGGTTTGAAGAGAGATAAGGGACGTGCCGATGGATGTGAGCATATACTTTCAAGTAAAGGGCTAAAATGAGAGACGATGCATTTACGCAAAGGTTGTTTAAGACGATGAAGATGACAACAATAAAACACATATGAGTGTATTAGTGATTACTTCGACATTGTGGATTCTTTTAGCTATGCATAATTAAGATTTTTTTTTTGTGTGTTTGGACTTTGCACAATGCACATGTATTTACAAGTTTTGTTCGAAGGTTTACATACGTGGATACCTCCTTTTTAGTTATCATACCTGTTAAAATTGACGCATGCATCAAATTATTTTCTATAAATAATATAAAAATGTAAACATCCATAATGTGTTTTTAAAAATTTGGATCGGTCAATCGCTAAAACTTAAAAAAGTGCATTTGTCAACAAAAAGTAAAAATTTGTGACACAAATTTTGAAAAAATTAAATGTTGAGGCTTTCTAAATTATTGGAGCAAAAAGTGAGATTACAAAAATACCCTTTTGATAAATGAATATATATTTACAAATTGGAAAAAGACGATTGGTTGATGCTGTTTCTCGCAGTTCTGTACATTTATTTAGTTCTGAATAGTTCTGAAATAACTCCCACTTATTATATATATATATATAGATGATATATTATAATATTATATTAAATATATATAATATGAGTAAGGAATAATAAGAAATAAATTAAACTAAGAAGTTGTGGAGAAATGACTAAAACCCAACATTTGAGAGTAACAAGTTGCATTAGATGCATTTTTATTCATCTATGATGCTAACATTTTGAGTTTCGATAAAAGTTATTGATGTGTAGAGATGGTGTAAATTGATGTCATGTTTCGGCCATGTAAGAGGATACAAAACAAAACGAGAAATCATGAAATGATCTAATATACCTATATGCATTCTAATTAAAAGCTAAATACAACATTAAGATGCATTATAATGCATCTAAGGATTAATAGAGATTCATCTAATTTAACAGTCGAGTGCATCTCGGTATGCGGTTATAGTTATTCTTATCCTTTTGATTTTAAAAAAACTTCTCATTTGATCTTAACTCTCTTCTATCTCTCTCTCTCTTCTCTATATATATATATAAATATATATATAATATATAAATATATATTTATATATATAAATATATATTATTATATATATATATATATAGATATATAGTGATGACTTTCTCCTTTCAGAACCATTCTTAGTGCGAGACTGAAGTACCATCAATATAGTGCATGCACGCCTTCAATAATTGTTTTTTTATTTTTGCACATGTGTTCTAAAACAAAAACAAAATATATATTTAAAAATACATAGTTGTTATTAAATAAATATGATAGAAATCGGATAATACAAAATTTTTCTTTGAAGGTGTGCATGTATTGTTCTTATAGATTAGGTGTTCAACAACAATATTGCGGGCCTCTGTGTAAGGTTTTTGTGAAAGAAGAGGAAGCGAAGTATATTATACTAAGAACATAGGTTGGATGGATGCTTACGATTATTGATGTTTTCATTGTATTTTTTATTTTTAAAAGGCGAGTGTATGTTTTTGGTGGTTCTGTTGTTTAGTTCCTCGCACTAAGAATGGTTCTGAAAAGAAAGTCTCCTCTATATATATATATACACTCACACCTATATATATCTATATATAAATATATATAATATATATATATATATTATATATATGATATATATATATATACACACACAAAACACACAATCTATATATATATATATATATATTATATATATATATATATATATATATATATATTATTATATTTATATTTATACTATATATATATATTATACTTACATATATATAGGGATAAAATAAGATCAAATCAAATAGAACTCAAATATTCGTTGAGCGAGAAGGATAAAGATTTATTTTTTTAAAAAAGTTCTTAAAAAATTCTGAAAAAATTCTACTACTGATCGTGTATGTTGGTGCATGAAAAAGTTGTGTTAAAAGAAAGTTTTTCTAAAAGTGGATAGTTTTTGCGGAAAATTTTTTATTAAAAAAACGTTTGTGCATTTAAATCGGTTTTTTGTGCATCAAATAATTCGTTTTTTTGTACCCAACTTCTCATTGACTGTTTGCATCAAAATTTTATTGCGCATCAAATATAACAAGTCGAATAAAAATTTGTGCATGCGGAAAATTTTTTTTTTTTTTTTTTGTGCCCTCAAAATTTCTTTTTTTGCGCATTAAAAGAACGTTATAAAACCCAAACGTAGAAAACTTTTTTTGACAAAAGTTTTATGCTCCATGACCTACCTGACTTTAATGGTATTTTTTGTTGGAATTTTTCGAGAACTTTTTTAAAAAAAAGTTTTCTTTTTACCTTCTCACCGAATATTTGTCTTTTATTTTAACCTTCCATATATATATATATATAATTCGGATCAAATAAAAAGAAAACTTAAAAATAGAATGATAAATAAGAAGAATCCACAACCACACATTTAAGATGCACCTACAAAAATGGATGCATCTTCCATTAAAATTCTCTCTCCTATTTAAAATATGTGGCTAGAAATCATTCTTATTATTCTCATTATAGTTTTTCTTCTCACCGGATCCCTACTATATATATATATATATATATATATATATATTTTCGGATTTATTTTTCTTCTCACCACACCATAAACCCTTTTTTAATTTTCGGATTTTATTTTTTTAAAATTTTCGGATTTTTTTTAATTTTCTGATTTTTTTTTGGATTTTTTTAATTTTTGGATTTTTTTAATTTTCGGATTTAAAAAAAAAAAATTGTTCATGGCAAGGTTCGATCTTGTGACCTAGGGTTAAGTTTCAATTAAGTTTACCAACTGAGCAAGCCACCATTTATGTTTTATTATCCAAAACTATAATAATATATTTTAAAAAACAATCTTAAAAAATATATCAAGATATACTTCAAAACATATTAAGATATACTCTATAATTATTAAGATATACTCCATAATTATTTTCTTTAATTTTGGGATTTTTTATAAATTTTCGGATTTAAT
>BQNB010169050.1:1447-12419 GCA_026074375.1 Tanacetum coccineum
AATAATGCAAGATAAACTTAACAGATTTGAGTTTGTTTTAACTAGCTTATGAAAAACATGATTAACTCTAAACTAACTCATAAAACCTACTCTAGCAACCTTAGATTAGAGATTAAAATTAATTTCCAAAGACCAATTGGCCACTAGCAGTTTTAACTTATGGTTAAATCTGCTATGCCAAACACCCCTTTAACATTACTCAT
The DNA here is from genome assembly GCA_026074375.1 of Tanacetum coccineum. Classification (NCBI taxonomy): domain Eukaryota; kingdom Viridiplantae; phylum Streptophyta; class Magnoliopsida; order Asterales; family Asteraceae; genus Tanacetum; species Tanacetum coccineum. The sequence goes on from BQNB010169050.1 coordinate 1,651, forward strand.
ATCCATATTAGCTTATTAAAATGAAATTAAAAGCTCAAATTCTAAATACCAGATAATAAGCAGTTTATGACCAACCTAATGAGCAATCCTAAGCAGACAAAAAGCCAAACTAATAAGCTATAAGCTAAACTATTATTTTTGGATTTTTAGTATTTTAAAAGACAAAATTAAGAAAGCTAATATCTATGCTACTGAATTTAAAGACAGATGATCTAAACTACTTATTAAGCATATTGAAACAATAATAATCATAAATAAGCAAACAATTAAGCAAAATAAGCTAAACTATACTAAGAAATTTAAGACAGGAAAGCTTAAATGAATACTTACTAGAACCTTAGCTAAACAAAGGTTATTAATAGCTCAATTGAGCAATCTACAAGCTCTGGCTTATTGTTAATAAGCCAGTATAAGTCCATATGAGCTCTTCCATTTTAAGCTCATCTTCCATAAGTCAAAAAATCCAAATAGCAATGGTTTTTAAGCTGATTTTAAGGTTACAGTAGATTAGGTACTTATTAAAACTCAAATCCAAGCTTATAGAGTTGGATGAGCTAGAATGAGCTTATTATGAGCTTATGAAACAGTAGCATACACATTTGATAGTATTAAGAGCTTATAAGTAACACAACTTATGAAAACTTAAAATGAAAATTTTATTAATACTAAAAACGGATTACAATGCTTTGGAAATTAAAAGTTACAAAAGTTTAAAGAGAAAAATTACATTTAAAACTGAAAATTACATAAGCTATTGAAAACTAAAGGTTTTTCAGAAAAAAAGGAAGATGATCATGTGAGAGTGAAGGAGTCCTTTTATAGCTGCCAAGAGAAGCTTCTAGGTGTCAAGTCCTTCACACGCTCCCTTGAATCCTGTCCCTCAATTTCTTTCAATGATTGGATCTCAATTGGGGTCCGTTAGATCAAATCTTAGCTCACACGGATTGCCAGCATGGCAATCCGTGATGTGACACTCCTGTGCTTCTTTCGTGACAGGATTAGTGCAAAAACCCACTCCTTGGTGTGTTTTCTCCCTTGCCTCCGTGTCATTCCCTTTTGGGAATTGGCCAATGAGAGTGAGAGATGATGTAATACTCTGCCAACGTGTTCCTTAACCCTTGAATTACCCATCCTAACCCTCAATTGTTAATTGCCCTTTGATTTGATGGGAGGGGTAAATCGATAGTGACGATGAACAGTAGAAACGATTTTTCCCGCTTCTTTTTTACTTATAAGGGAGGGAGTTTGACTTTCTTTGACCAGGGGTTATAACTTCGGGCTTATAAGGGTTTTGGGCCTGGGAAGGATTTGGGCTCGGGCTTTGGATTTGTTATAAGGAAGTTAACGGGTGTTAACTTTTATAATTAAAAGAGTTAACACCGTTAGGGTTTAGGGATTATTTTTGTAATTTGGTTAACTTTGAGGGACTGATTTGGGATTTTTTTATTTTGTCTTTTTGTGTTGACTACTGTTGACTTTTGATAGCATTCTTTCGGCTCGTGCACACTCAATTCCGTTCCCGTGTCCGTGTTTGTCCGGTTTTGACCGTTTTCTTGAGATTTTTGCAATATCCGTACCTGCACAATCACAAAGACAAAACAAGAAATATACAAGCATTTTAAGCATAATTTTATCATTTTAGGGCCTATTTTGATATAAAACGGATATGTGTTTTCACACATATCAATGACCGAATGACGGGTGCACTACCAAGTGACACAGTTAAGAACCCAAAACTGAATGTTAATCCCACCTCTTTAGTTTCTTCTGCTCATTCTTACTCAATGGAATATCCCCAAAGCTCTTCTAATCATTTTAAATCGGTCAATGCTAACAAAACCTGTTTCAAATCAACAAATACTTTACCGAGAGACCAACAACAAATCAAAACTTTAACTGTCAATAAAATTGAACACCAAAATCAAAAGAACCCGAAAAAGCTCTAAAAGATTAATATAAGGATTTGCATCTTAATCTACTGGTTCTTGAAGTTCTACTCATGTTCGTATGTACAACGTCATTTTGGATAAATATGTCGAGAGTCTTGAGTTAGGAAAAAATAGGTTCGCATTCAATCAAAGCGAAATGCCAAAGAAAATGAAGGATCACTGATTGTTCATCTTACCTTGTAGACTAGGGGACTCTGATCCTTTTGATACCTTAGCCGATTTAGGGTCATACGTGAATTTTATCACATTATATCTCTTCAAAAAGTTAAAAATTAGATTATTAGAAGAGACCGAAAATGTCTTAGGGTTAGGAGATGAAACTAAGTCACGCCTAGTAGGAATTGTAAGGAACGTAGAGGTATATGTAGTAAAGTCAAAACTTTTAGAGGACTTTTACATTATAGATATGGAAAAAGAACCTATGTGCCATCACTTGTTGGAAGAGGATTTTTAGCAACCGCCAGTAGCATAATATATTGTAAAAAATCTAAGATAGCGGTAGGAGAAGGAATCACTAGGTTAGTATATGGAGGAAGAGAAGTTGGCCAAGGCCAAGAGGATGTGCCGTATTGGGCTTCCATATCAAGATGAAAATCTTAAGGCCCCTGACCTAACACGAATAACATAGGTACCCAACCCCCCTTCTATTTAGAAAAAGACTTTATGAATACACATGTACCAGAGGAACAGGAGATGGCTAGGGATGTCGAACTTAACCCTTTTAGGGATGTTTTAGTATTTAGGTAGATGGTTGAATTCGAAGAGCTAAACCAATTAATATTAAGGGAAACGTGTAGCAATCGAAGGATATGATTGATAAGAAAATAGATTAAAAAAGCCACCAAAGGAAGGAGGTGGTGGGTGGGACATTAGGATATAATTAATTGATCCCGATTGAGAGAAGTTTGATAGAGTTTTTCAATCAATTCCCACAATTATGAAATTATCCGAAAAAGAGAAACCAAACGATATTCTTGACTTGGAACATTTTTATGATTCCTGGAGTGTGACTCCGAGTCTAGCTACAAGACTCATTAATAAAGAAAAGCGCTTATTGGAAGACAACACAATCTTTTTATTTTATGCATGTTAGGATTGTCATCTGCTTTAATTTTTGTTATTTGTTCTTATGTGTTTGAATGCTATGTGATCATGTTTTGCATTGTTTTTAACCTCGTCTTAAGGTATTTTGTATAAAATAAGTGTAGTGAAACGTATCCGGTTAATAAGAACCATTTCAAGCATGTAAAATAGATATTTTAAAGTTAATTCACATTTTATGTTTTCTTTGTTGGAATCATATATTTGTGTTAACCGTTTTCGTGGTTTATGTAGTAATTTTTTCAGAAAATAAGTAATAGGATATTTTGCATAAATTTTTTCAGAATACTAAAACGTAAAACTTGTCAGGTAGTCCTGACGGCGTCAGGATTTATTCCTGATGATGTCAGGCTATAACAGAGGAGAAATTCGCGTTTTTTCAAAATTTTGAAATTTTATAATTATTAACTGCTAGAATTTTTAATTTTCCAGATTTTTGCAAAAAGCCACGATTACAGTAGTACAAATATTATATCTTTATTGTTTTATTAGGTTTTTAGTTTATGATTATAACGGGTTGTATATTATTTAACGTCAGTTTTATGCGGGTATAGTTGTTTTCGTCTTTGATTTTGGTTATATTAGATAAGAAGAGTCTGGAAGCTCTTAGGATTTTCACTTGGATGATTCTTGAATGATAATTTAGTTGGTTTATCTCGTTTCTTCTCCGATATTGTGCAAACCAGGGGAGCACTAGTTTCTTTCGTCTTTCATTTATTTTTCCTTTCTCATTTTTCGGGTACTTTTGGAACATTGGGGACAATGTTCAATTTAAGTATAGGGGGCAATGAAAGCCTTAGAAATTATCTTCTCATTTGCATTGCTTTGTCCTTAAAATAATGTGTAATATACCGAAACATAGTTTAGGACGGTAATTTTGACCCAAATTTTAAAAAATTATGGCATATACCGGTGAAATTATAGTTTTAGAAGCGTCTCATGGATAGGAGTTATATGACTAGCACAAAAACCCTACCACTCAAAAATTTCACCCCAATCTTTAGGAATAAAATCATTCATCTTTAATGCTTATGAGAGTGTACCGATAGTGTATTAGATTCTAGGACTTGCTTTAGTGATGCATCCAGAGACTGCTAGTGAGATCACATTCGTGTGATTAGGATTTACTAAGTGATAAGAGGCATTAGGATAACCCTTGTTTTTAGCCCGTTTTTGTTATAGTTATGACGATCTCATTGGTCATATAACTACCCTCACACCCTTGCTATGCACTCATTTTTAGTGCTAGATACCCCTAGTACACCTTCTGAGCCTATCTTTTTCGCAGTTCTCGTAATTTTCTGCTGGATTCTGGATTATTATTGAAGATCATTCTTTACACCCCCACTAAAATGTTACACCCAAATCGCCTTACCCCCCCCCCTCTTGTATGTACTCATTTTTAGTACAAAGTTTGAACACGATTGTATTACCTTAGTTAGTTGTTTTCTTGATTACATGGTTGATAAGTCGAGTCGTTTGTTAGTCTACACAATTTTGGGAAGATTGGTAATCATAGTAGTTTTTAATTTTATGGACAAATGGGGAAGAAAGTCAATTTGTTACCCCCATACATGCTCAATGTACTCCATATTTGTTAATCTTTCTAATTCGGGTCATTAGTTAGTTTATTATTGAGTTATTAAAAATATCAAGTGTTGGGGTGTCAATATAAATCACGAGTCATGTATATTATTTATTTTCAGCAGATCAATGATGGCAGAGCAAAAGTGTATAAAAAAGGAAAAAAATAGAAGAAAAAAGAAAAAAATGATATAATATACGGACTGCAATCCGGCTTATGTTTGAGTCAAGAAAAGAAAAGAAAAAGTTTGATGTATAGTTTTGTATGATTATTAGAGTTTCGTCGAGTCTTTGCTTAGCAACGCCTTTTTACATGTGATCTTGAGAATAATTAACTTGCCACAAGTAAAATATCCCCTATTATCCCTTACCGTGTTTTCCATACCCTACACCTAACGTTACAACCCTTGCAAAGACCTTTTTGATAGTATTTCCTAGGTGTTTACGTCAAAGTGGTGGAGGTTTGATCCTTTATCAAGCCTATGGTAATCTATATGCTATGCAAGCTAGTGAATATTATTTTCCCGTTTTCAATATTGTTATAAGTCATTATACACCCGAGAGAAAGAGAGAACCCAAACACTTATGTGAGGTGCTATAATTTCCGTTCTGTTATTACAGGGTTGATCCAGTTGTGCTATATATTATCTTTACTTAGTATTTTAAATGCCCCCGACATTGCTATTCATTAGGTAGAAAAGCTTATTTGCTTGAGGACAAGCAAATCCCAAGTGTAAGGGTGTTTGATGAGATGTTATTTAATACACTTTTTCAGAGTCATTTAACCCCCAAAATCATGCAAATATGCTCTATTATTACTCTGAATCCTTTCTTTTTTGTGCAATTAGCATTTGGAAAGCACTTGAACAGAATACACGTGACTTAGGCTCGATTCAAGAAGAAACAAGGCAAAAACACAACTGTTCAGGCTCGCGACCACCTTCGTGACGACGTCACCAAATGTGGCTAGAAAGTGAAGTTTTAGATAAGGTTTGTGATGCTTCAGTGTGTGAAGATGGCGTCACAAGAAGTTGGTGACGACGTCAAAATTGCAAGGTGACGGCGTCACAAGTGCCCTTGACGGCATCAGCTTATGTCGGTCAAAGAAACCCTAAAAAGAAGTCGACAGGGTGACATTGTCACAAAACCCTAGTAACGTTGTCACAACCCAATTCATATACATACAAACCCTTTATTTTCATAATTCGTGTGTGAACTTTGGAGAGCTATAGTACGGCCATTATAGACGATTTTTAGGGCTTTTTATGCCCCTTGTACTCACATACTCACATGTTGGGGTTGAAGTTGAGTAATTCAATCTTTCATCATTTAAATATGTCTATGTGTTTGATGATTAATTACTTTTTTTTCTTCTTGGGCTAAATGTATATGTGTTTGCTTATGATTGCATGAAACTTAGTTTGTAAACTCTAATTTGTTGTTTTTTGTTAGTGGTGTGCGCGTTAGGCATTAGAAAACTAGCTATAAGATATTACATTAACATTAGACGTATAGTGAAACATGGTTAGAACTAAATGAAACATTCACGTTTAGAAGATAGTTAATTAAGTATTTAATGCGCGTGGTTTAACTATTGGGTGGGAAAAGCATTGGTCATGAGCTGCCTGCTTAAGTGACCACGTAGATGCGTCTCTGACCAATTCGCAATTGAATAATGGGAATACTTACACATTACACTAACGAGGATGACGGGCAACGGGTTAGAGGAATCAACTAGGGAGCAGTGCATAATTAAGTGAACATATTTGACAACCTATAAGAGTTCCCGCCAATTTTACTTTTCTTGCATAATTAGTTTAGATTTAATTTAGTTTTAGTTTATATCAAAAACCACCTCTCTAAACATATTGATTTTACTTGCTTTCTAAAAAACGTAAAAAAAATACAAATATACTCTTCCTTCAACCTTTAGATCTTAGTAACGTACAGTTCGAACTACCTCACTATTCTCCTAGAGAACGATCAATCCCCCGAGCCTTACCTATACTACCCTACAACGATTAAGTACACTGCATCGGAGTATTGTAAAACTTAATCGGTTTTGCAAAATTCTGTCATCATTTCCTTGGGATGAGAAGATCTCTGAGGAATCTCGTATAACAGAAATGCCAAGAAAGTAGTGTAGAGGACCAACACCAGACATGAAGAACTCCAGACTTAAAGAAGTAATAAGCCCTGCAACGATGTTGTCAAAAGAATATCATCAACATATGGTAATAAATAAGAAATGGCAGCGCCTTGTCGAAGAATAAACAATGATGAGTCATACCGACTATGATAAAAACCAATCCTGGCAGCAAATCTCAGAAAATGCTATAACCACTCCTCGATGAGCCTGTTTGAGACCATAAAGGGGCCATTGAAGAAGACAAACATGGTTGGGACGTTGCGGGTCCCAAAATCCTGGTGGTGAATGCATATATTCTCTGATAAGTCTCCATGTAGAAAATCATTCTTAACATCGAGCTGATGAACAGGCCAATGTCGAGATGCCGCCAAGCTGAGAACGGTACGGATAGTAGTCGGTTTAACAACCGGACTAAAAGTCTCATCATAATCAATATCAATTTGTTGACTACGTCCATTAGCTATCAGACGAGCCTTATACCGACTAAGAGCCATCTGCAAAATATGTGTGCTTAAACAACCACAAACAGCTAACAATGTTCACGTTAGGTGTGGTCGCGACACAAAAATCCAAGTTCCATTTTTAATAAGTGCGTTATATTCATCAAGCATAACATTTTGCCAATTAGGGTGATTAAAGGCCGTGGAATAAGATTTGGGAATAAGGGATATGTGTAATACATGCAGATTAAGACGCTTGACGGGTAAAGAAATACCGTCATGAAGACGTGTGACCATGGGGTGAGACGAAGTGGGTTGGGTGGAGACTTATTTGTGGATTGTGGTGACACAGGGCAACAGATTGAGGCGAAGCATGTAATGTGGTATTATTCCTTGTCTTCTAATAAACCGTAATGCCTTATTGTGTCAACACATCTTTTATCATCATCTTCGCTGTAAAATTACATCCTCACGTTGAACATCGGTATCGAGAGCTTTGACGTACAATTTTTTTCATTTTTTATCAGAAAGAAAATTGCGACGAAACATCCCTTGCGCAATTATCCAACAACATTTGCTTTGAAAAAAATCTTACGAAACATAATATGGGTAAGAGTACTTCGACGATGAGTACCGGTTTGGCTCCTCGAGCATAAGCCATGAAAAACTTAATATATAATCGTTATTACGAAACGGAGACACTCAAACTCTCCACACCCATTAACTCTCACGCTAGGTTTTCTCACTTTTTCTGGCTTATGAAAAATTAAAGATCTTACATAATACTGTTGTATAGGTTAAAGAAAATCGTTTTATTTTAATTTGGACGCATACCAAATCAGTGTAGAAAATGTTCTCCTAGACTTATTCAAAACATCTTAAAGGTAATTTAAGTCACACCCGAATATGCACGCCGCACATGCAAGAAAAGTAAATATGATTTGTACCATAAATTTTTGACTAGATTCAGTTCTGAAAATCAAGATTCTTAACAAAAATATACACCACGAGAATTAAATCTATGTAATTTATGGGTACTTTCGAGAACCCTCTTAGTTCCACTCATTCATATAACTCCGTATATAAATTTGCATAAGATCAAATACCTTTGGGCGTTTATTCATAAAGAAACAAAGATTGACAGAAATAAGGTTGTGAGTGAGGGATGATGTATAGGAAATAGTTTGCAACACATGATATTAATTGTGTGTCTCCAAGTTGAAATCAAATGGGCCAATCTTGTTTGTAAATACTGATGAAACCAAACCTCGTGTGTATTTTAAAGCTTCAAGTTCTTTAGCCATTTCAGAGTTTAAATATTCTTTGAGTAAATTACACCGTTAGTTTATGTGGTTTGGGTCAAATCTCTATCACAATCCGTAATTTTTTTGCGTGATTCATCTTTATAATATAACTATGTTACGTTGTTCATCCTTATCTCAAACGGACGTTATGCCCCCCTTAACCTCACTCACATGCCTTCTACGCGAGAGTAGCTTGGTCTTTTCTTCTTTATCACATTTTTCTTGAATGACTCCTCAAAACTTTTATACTAGATTAATATGTTGAGTGTTGACCACTAAATGATTTCATGAGTCATATAAAATTTAGCTTTTCACATTCAATAATCTTTGTAGCTACATTATATGTCGTGATAATACTATAATCGTGTAAATGTAACAATAACCCAAATACGAATGAGTGACATAGAATTAAACAATCTATGAACATCTGGTTTGGAACTATATGAAAAGAGAGGACATACATTAACATGATACTGTCTCCATTGCAATTTCATTGAACAAGACAAAATCCAAGGTGTAACACTGGATTGCTAGGCATATCTTATCGATCTCATTCACGTATCAGTCACTTGTATCTTCTTTGGATCTCTATGTTTCATGAAATCTGACAGCGTTCGCTACGGTACAATAAATAAGAAGTCAAAAAACAAATAAACCATTTTATAGATGAGAATTCTGTGTGGTGGTCGTGGGGTGTTAGTGTTCCTCGAATCCTATTAATTAACTGGACAAACAATTTCATGTGGCGTCACTTTCTCAATAACCAAATGGCCAAGAACATAGCGACCATTAGACCTACAAATCTATCATCAAATATATGACATAAATACAAAATCCATTCTTGTTTTAGATCAATCATTGTCTCGCAATTATTAGACCATCCGTAACAATGCATTTTATGCGACAGTAACAAAAAAACAAGACAAGCGTACATATTCAAGTGATTTTAAACCACGTGTCAAAAAACGCAACCACCAATTAAATAAAAATATCACAAAGATAATCGTAACATACAAATGTTCTAAAACTTTTGGGTTTGTGAAGTACCTATGGTTGTCAGAGTAAGCTTTTAGAATAGTTTTCTTTTTCTAGCAAAAAAACGGAATGTTTGGTTTTCTTATGATTGTTGTTCTGCATTAAACGGGCTCAACCGATGTTTGGATGAGCACTTTAATTAGTACTATCCCGCTTTGGTATAGGTATAGAATTAGTTGTCCTGAATTTTTTTTACTTGATTCATGCTACCAGTCCCGTCTAGTGTATCGCGAGTCAGTACCGTTTCGGTACGGTTCTGATCCGGCACCGAGATTCCGGTCAAAATGTTAATTTTTACAATAAGTTGATTGTGAAGTTGGTTGTAAAGAGAGAAAAAATTGACGTGTTGCGCATTTGAGCGGTAATTTAAATAAAGTTTAGCTTAAACATGATAATTTTATGAGAGTAAAGGCATGGCTCCATCTATATTCTCTTGAAGTCTCACAGTTTTCTGATGTGTCATATATGATCTCATAAATTTCCACGATATTTTCTTGAAGTTTTACATTTTGTATGTGTTAACACAAAGTTTGGTTTAGATGTGATTATGTGGCATGATAAAAAGTTTGTTGAGAACAAGAACATTAAGATGGCATCCCACATTTCACGTATCATTTTTTTTTTTTTTGAACGGCGACTTTTATTAAGAAAAACTAGCAAGGAGCTAGAAATTACAAAGAAATAAGAGACGGGTTTTTATACCAATCATCCCAGCTAAACAAAGTATTGCATCTATACCGACACCAGTAATAAGAACTACAAATAATCTCATCAAAAAACGTCTCCTTAGATTTGGGTTTGGCCTCGAACATCTTCTTATTACGAAAATTCCATAGAAGCCACCACATCACAAAATAAATACCTTGGAACATGCTTTTATTCTTCTTCGGCAGTTTTACATTATCGATCCAAGACCTCCATTCTCCGTAAGAGTTAATATCCATAAAAGGCACGTCCCACCACCGATTTATTAATTTAGAAATCTTCTTTGCCGTGTTACAAGCGAAGAACAAATGATCATTGGTTTCAATCCCGACATCACAATTCACACAAGATAGAGACTCAATATCTATACCACGTCTGGAAATGTTAAATCTAGTAGGTAAGGAGTTCGTCATTACCTTCCAAATAGATTCCTTAGAGCGTATGCTCTCGAAAACAGCAAACAAATTACAGTAGGTCAAAAACTTGCGCATCCTAGTCTTTA
>BQNB010169052.1:0-13824 GCA_026074375.1 Tanacetum coccineum
TAGGTTTCAAATTAGTTTTCAAAAGCTTTTCTTAGAAGCTTATAGGTCAAAGTTCAAAAAGTTGCAAGCTAAGTTTCTTAAATTTCTCATTTGCTAGCTTAATATTAAGCTAAAAGTAGCTTAAGGTATGTTTGAATTTAAGTTTTCATAAGTGCTTATTGTGGTTTTCAGTTTATAGCTTGGTCTCTTGAGCTTATTTCTGTCCACATTGACTTATTAGGTTAGACTTAGGATAGATGTTGCTTATTTAGCCCTAGTATAGCTTATAGTTAGCTTTTGAGTTCTTAAAATTTGATAAAAGCCAAAAATCTAGTTAAGTAGTATCTGTCACCATTTCAGCTGTTTTCTAGCTTAATTAGGGCTTTTCAAAAATAGTTTCTTTTATTAAAAGTGCTTATTTTTAGCTTTTCTAAAACTTTGTTTTTATAAGTTTTCAAAAATAAAAAAAAGGGAAGGTGGAAATCGGGGGTGAGCAAGGCTCGAACCCCCGACCTCAACACCCTCAACCTTTATAACAACACAACCACACACCTCACTACCATCGTGCCCTGGGGTCTTTTTCGTTATAGATTTACAAAATCTATTATTTGTACACGTTTCCTCCCTTTTAGCTTAATAAGTTGTTTTAGCTTATTACACAGCTTATTCGATAAGCTGTGTAACCAAGCTTAATTTTCTTAGGTCCCTTTTAGTTCAAGCTATTTTCTGTATTTTTTTAGAATTTTTATAATTGGTTTAGTATTTTTAAACATTTATTTTTATTAAAAACTTTAAAAAATCATAAAAAATAGAAAAATAATCAAAAAAATATAATTCTTTTTTAGAAAATTTTCTTTTATCGTAAAGTTTCTAGGAAAATTAGTTTTGCTTTCGTAGGGTTAAAATTGCAAAATTTCAATTTTTAAAGAACGGGATTCGTTTCCGTTCTCGTTTTTCGTGTTTTTAAGCTCATTTCAACTCCGTTTTTGTTCTAGTTTTCTTTAAACTTACTTTTTAGTCAATTAGAGTCTATTTAAAAAGAAAAATTCAATTTAGGTTTAATTTTGGAAATTTAGGGTTTTTAACTGCCATTTAGGGTTCCCGTTTTACGTTTTTAGTTAAAGTTGAATTTCCCGTTATTTGTTTTCGTGCTTAATTGTTATCATTTGCTTCTTTTAATTGTTTCTAATTCATAGAAATAGATAATCAAATCAATCTTTGTTACCAATTCGAATCATTGTCCGAACAACAAACGTGATCTCAATTTCATAAATCGTTGGGGAATAACGACCCAGGAATCATACTTCCCGGTTAATATACGTATTATATTATATATATATATATATTTGAGTGAATTTTCCTTACTTCCTTTGTCCTCAAGGGTAGTTTGGGAATTTTCTTTCATATTATATTTTATTATTACGTGTGTTGATTTACTAGCAATCAAATTTTTGGCGCCGCTGCCGGGGATTAGTGATTAAGATTCTCTTGTTTGAAATTTGTCGATCGTGATTTGGAGAACCTTTCGTTTTTGAAAGTTACACTTTTAAGAAAATCAAAAATTAAAAAAAAAATTAAAAAAAAAAGTAAAAAAAAAAATTTCTTTTCTTTGTAGTATAAGTAGAAAGATTAAAAACAAAAATACAAAATTATTTGCTCTTTCAATTTTTCTAGTTAATTTGTGAATTTAAAAAGTTACAAAGTTGGTAAACGAACACCAACAAATAATACCTTCAATTGAGGTATTATCCATAATAAGTTCCCAACTCGAATAAAAGATTTAAAAACTTACCATTTGTGTCACTTACGAAATACGACTCACCTTAAAAAGTAAATTTTTTAAGAGCTACCGTGAAGTAAGTTTGATTATTTGGTTCAAGTTGTCTTTCTCGTTGTCCGTTAAAATTAGATTGTGAATAAACTTTTGAAAAAACCCAAAAATATTTTTTTATTTTCTTTAAATAGTGCATGCGCACTAGACGTTCCAATTATCCTAATAATTCAAACGTCACAATTCCAAGACGTCGGAGAAAACAAGTTTCTAACATAGTCGAACCCGAGATTCGAACTATTGTTGCACCAATGGCAGAACGTACCATGGAGGAGCTACTCCGTGCCCCCACGGAAGGGTACGGAGAAGCTATTGTTTTACCAGAAATCAATGCCGATCATTTTGAGATTAAGACGAATTTGCTTCAGTTGGTTCAAGCTAACCCATTTTACGGTCGTGAGAGTGAGAATCCTCATGCTCATATTAATAGTTTCAAAAGGATTACCTCGACTTTACGATTTAGGAATGTGCCTAACGATGTGATTATGTTATGTTGTTTCATATTCGCGCTCGAGGGAAGCCGCTAAAACCTTGGTACGAAAAGAACTACCAAACTCAATCTTGACTTGGGAGGATCTCGTTACCAAGTTCGTTAACAATTTTCCTCCTTCGAAAACAACACTCACTTAAAAGATGGAAATTTCTCGTTTACACAAAAAATTCGAGGAAACTTTTGTGAAGGCTTGGGATACGATTTAAGGAGTTGCTTAGGAGCATGCCTCCCATCACGGGATTTACGGACGTTAACTCAATTTGATACCTTTTAAACGTTTAAAACGAGAATGGAACAAGATTTTCCTTAAATGCCGCGGCGGGTGGGATTCTTTGAGTAAAAAGGTCAGAGAGGCTTTAAACATAATTAAAAATAATATCAAAGTTTCGTTATTCAAGTAATAGATTCAAATGCTTCTTAGATGAATGCTACTTCTAGTAAAAACGGATGAGAGAAATCGATAAGCTTGGAGATCAACTTTGACCTTTGTCGAGTATTGTTTCTAAAAATGATTGTACTCCCGCTCGGTTAAGCGGTTAGGAATCTTGTGTTACTTGTGGTGGTGCATCATTCTTGGTATAATTGTTCTGGCTATCGATAAACAATCAGGTAGTGTTGTGCGACTACGGGTTATTACAATCAAAGTTAACCCTCCAAAAACATGTTAGTAAATCAAATGGCACCATCAAGGTTTTGCTCCGGTGCAAACACATGGTCAAAATAGGTTTAATCAGAATATGTTCAGGGAATAATTTTAATCGGGGGAATAATTTTATGGGTAATTAGGTTTTCAAAATCAAAATAATCATGCTCCAAAATTTCAAAACCAAGGATTTCAAAACCAACCTTTTCAAGTGCCTAATAATCAAATTCAACAAGAGATTTCAAATGATTTTTCAAGTTACAAGAGGAATAATGATCAAATGTTGAGGAACATGCAAAGTCAAATCAAACTCGTTGAAAGGAGACATTAGTTTGAAATTCAAAACACGATAAAAATCTCAACAAGCGTCATGAAGAAATATTTTTTTCAACAAACCACTTTTCAAAATAATTTGCAAAACATGATTTGTGGATTATTTCAAAACCAAGCCTCAACTTCGGGTACTCTTCCGAGTAACACAATTCCAAACCCGAAGGGTGAGATGAAAGCAATCACTACTCGAAGTGGTGTTGCTTATGAGGGACCCTCGGGGGGGGGGGGGGGTTTCCTATTATCCTTCTAATAAACAGGTGTGGAACGAGAAACCAGAGGAGAAACGATAAAGAGCAAACAAATCTCCAAGGAAGTACCGCTCAAATCCCACCTCCGGTTATCCCCATTTCTATTCTGGAACCCTGAAGAATACAATAATCTTATGAATCAACCAAGAACAAGAAAGTGTGATGTGGGTTGGATTGTTAGAGGAAACTTGGATGGAATGGTATGAACTGTGTATTATGGAATATGGAATGGTTAACAAGTGATACAATAACAAATGAAAAACAAAACTACCTCTCCAAGTCTAGGAGAGGGTGTATAAATACTACTATGGCCGGCCCATGGGCTGGAGTTGGGCCACCCATGGGCCTTGGGCCGGACTAGATTACTAATCTAGTCCTTATACTAACTACGAGTAAGGACTAGTTACAACTTTGGAATTGACCGTCACTTTCGTGTTTCCAACAATTATCACCCTAAGGGAGGTCACTACCAATTTACAGACTTTAAAACCTAGACATAACTATGCTTTAGCCTTAGACTGTAGCTCGAACTCTTGTCTTTCTTTGTGAATATGTTGTAGTGATCATTGGACTTCTTGGATTGATACTTGTTCCTTGTACTTGTATTTGTCATAGTGGATTCATGATCCTCTTGAGATCATCAACCAAGCTACAATCTCTAGCCATCTTATAAATCTTGCATCTGTGTGGACTTGCGACATCTGGGACCGACATGCTCCATACCATTCTCTGAAAAACTTTTGATGTTGCATCTTTCTTGAATTTCTTCTAACTTTAACATTTGACACTTCTAGAAAGATGTGCAGTTTTTTTTAATATCAAAAAGGGGAAGTAGCGGAAGTCTTGAAACATGTACTTGAGCTTTCATGATGACTTTATGTTTGTTGGTCGGGTATGAGCATGTGGTTATGGATCTTGTGAGCCAGCTGGAATCAGGAACCTCCACCACTATTTTACATAGCCTGCATAGAACAGTTAGCAATAAAGCAGGGGGACGAATATGGCTTTGTCATTCGTCCAGGTTTGGTTGGAGAAACCTTCGAATCCGTGAGGATTGACCTGTGATCAGATAGATTCAATTTGAGAAGAATCTTCTTGACAGGATTTCCAGCTGTAGTATTGAATCTTTCTAACACATAAGTATTAGATTCATCGTACTCAGCATGTTCTCATTATCGGAACGTCTCAAAGCAGACAGCACGATAAGAGTGAACCAGTGAGTTACTATCTCACCGATTGATATGGAAAATTGATTTGAAAATCAATCGGTGTATCACTTACAAAATTGTTTTTGTTTGACACACGAGCGTAGTGTTTATCGTTTTCCAAATATCTTAACAACCGTTGATCCATTTTCATGAACAAGTTTGAATTTTCTTTATTGAATCGCACCAGCGTTTCTTTCCTGTTGTAACAAGTTTGATTCATACAAGAAAGCACAAGTGTACCCTACCCATGAGTTGTTTTGATATTCGACTAAGAAGGATTTTCCATCTTCATTGTGAATAAATTCACTCTGATGTTCTGGCAAAATCACAAGGATAATGCGAAGGACTCTTAAGATGTATCTTGTAATTCACATTGTGTGACTTAGCAAGAAAGAATTGGCAAGTTGTCTATGAGATTATGGATGATCTTTTTGCTCTAGACTCAAATTGTGCACTTTGATTTTTGTGAGCGGAGGCTGAGCTGAGTGACACCTTTTCAATATCGACTAACTCGGAGTGAGAAAGTCAATAGAAATGAGTGTATCTTCGTGAGTTTTGAAACAAAAGTCTTTTGAGAGACCTTGAGTGGCTAGGGAGGGTTGTGCATAGCGTCACTAGGTCCATGACTGTCTTCAATGTCAGACTACAACTGAGTGTTTCTGACAGTATATGTATTGACCCGGTTTCTGCCTAAGTGTATGGAGGGCTTCTTTATTTTCACCCTTTATCTTACCTTTTCTTTTTCTTCTTCAACCCTTCTATGCGTACACGAGACTTCATGGACTAACACCTTGTTGGGTTTGTTAGAGTTCAGGCCTCCATCTCATTCGGCATTATTCCCTTTTCTTACTTTTCTCCCTTTTTAATTTTATACAAATTTTTTTGGGGCCTACGGACTTATACAATATACTAGGTGGAATCCCGGGTAGTTCCTCCGGTTCTGGGACTGGATCATGGGATCTGAAAACTAAGCCTAACCACCTTATAACTTCATAAATTTAAGAACATGGTCAGTCTTTGGGTATTTTCATACACATCTCCTTCAAATAAACTTGAAAATTTAATTCAAAGTGGTTTGATATAAATATCAAAACATTTACACTTTGAAAGTTTTTCATCATCACTAAAAGCTCCCCCTTAATGTTGCATACGTTATCGTAGTACATGCTAGGTATGGAGTGCATTGACTCTATCGTTATTTTGATCACTTCTGTCAATATTTTATTAAGTCCGGGTTAATCACATTTTCTCCCCTTATCCAAAATGTTAATCCCTTGATATTTTGGATATCAATTGATTAACCGTTCGGGGACAAAATGCGATATGTTCGCAGATTGGAACATTTTATTGCTCCCCCTCAATTTTTGAGGGTTTATAAGATGATGCCGAGTACAATTATTTGAAAATTTTGAATTTACTGAGAAATTCGTGAAAAATTTGTACTCGAGCACATCTTATAATTCACCATAAGTCCTTACACTTAATAATCGTATCTATTCACAAGATAAGTGTAATTTACGAAGAAGACCTTTTTTAAGATGAGAAACAACATATGATAAATTCATAGGGTCACTTTGTTAAGAAGCGTAGTTCACCCCCGTAAGGTACGTCCATCCAATATAATCTCCAAACTCCTCCATTATCCTCCTTGCTTTAGCCTCTTGTCATAATCGCCTGGATCTGGGCTTTGCATTTGCCTTTCACGATGGTTCCCAAAAGGTCTCTGGCAAAAACTCCATTTCTTATTACCCTTGAGGCGTTCATTTAGAGAGACGACGTCTTCTCAGAGTACCATCGTGAACTTGTGTAGTTCGTCAATGCGCCTCAATTGTTCTTTTGTCTTTATTTCTCGTGAGGAATCCCCTTGGATCGGAGTATGGAGTATACGCGTCTTGTCTTCGCAGATTTGATCTGTACGTGTCGGGCTTGGTGAGGGTAAGTTTCTTTTGATAACTTTCAACACCCAGTTGAAGATCTTCTACACGTCGCTGGATGACAACTCTTCGTGTCAACATTAGTAAGGAGAAAAAAACATTAAAGTAATTCGTTCTTCAACGGCTTAGATTAGTCACTTTTCCTTGCACAAGGAAGAAGAGTGCATTCTTCAATGTCTTGGATCCTTAGTCTGTGAAAAGTCGCCTTTCTTTGGAACGTTGTAGTGAGCATCATCATCCTTCGTTCTGTGATCCAATCAAGTGGTTATATATCATGCCATTCGGACGATTTCAACCTTGTGACAGCAATTATCCGGTTTTTGCATAGACGTTCCCGAGCTGATTCCTTGAGTTGCAATGCATAGAACTGTCGTCGCTTCTTTTCCCCAATGCGAGATTCCCCATTAGGGCAGGATTGTGTATTTGACTATTCGGTTGACTCCACATTGAAGATAGGCACTAACGTCTTCTATCCATTTGATGTGTATCCGTATCTGCAGCCTTAGTCTTCGTTTACTGCGTGGAATACTTTCGGCTTGACCACACTCACCACGTAGATATTCCAGGTCGTTTATTGATGAAAATGGATCGAAATGGGATGTACAGGCGACCTGAGAATTTGGAACTACACGGGTAGTGGCTGTCGCAGATCATGCGGATATTGACGGACCTCAGGGGTGATCCTGTCAATTTCTCGGTTGTGGCTTTGTAGACCTCCTCACAAAAAATTTTCCAATTCCGTTAACTCTTGCAAGTGCCTTTCATCAGCTCATATGTTGGACCAGCTAGCTATTCAGGTGTCAGATTTGAAACATTTCAGCCGGTTCAGCACAAAAGCGGAGAAGTCAAATGTAGAATCGGTTAGTTCATCAAACGACTCTCGAGGGTCCTGTTGTGCCAGATTGCTAAGCCAAGGTTGGACAGATTCATGAACGGCAGGAACAGACGTATTCCATGCATGATCAGGAGAAGGTTGTCTCGTAGGTTTTTGAAACCAGTCAGGAAGATGTTGAACCTCTTCTTCGGCTTGTTCATCTTGGACACCTGTTTCGAACTCCTGGTCTGCAGGACCTTTAAAGACATCGGTAGAGTGCATGGCATCCCCTGCTGGAGCGGATTGGCTAGCAGATTTCGTGTGAGTCTTAGTTCCTGTGCTGGTAGTCTTTCCTGCAGTCTTGGTTATCGTTTCACTTGGAGCACTGGTGGAAGCAGGTTCCTTTCCTGACCTTCTTCTCTTGGACCCCCGGTCTGTTCCAGCGGAGGGTTCTTCATCATCATCTGCCCCATCTCTTGGTCTTTTAATTGTGACAGTATCGCCATATGTTCTAACATGATTTGGTAGGCTTCATACAGCCTCACAATAATGGCTTGTAAGCTTGTTTCTGTATGTTCTTGACTGCTTGATTGAGTTGTGGCCTTCATCTTGTCCATTAAGATCTTTTCAGCTTCTAATTTGAAAGATTCGCAGCATTCAGCATGAGATTGTGTGGCTGTTCCTTTGATGATCTCACCAGAACCTCAGACTCGAGTTGATCGGTTACTAACTTCTCGACTTTTGGAATAATTTTGGAGGACTTCCTTTGACTTCTTTCTTGATGATTTTCTTCATTCCGTCATCAATTGATGTCAATAAATTGTTGGTTTGAAGAAGTAGAATCTCCTTCCCACTCTTCACCCCTTCCCTCCCCCTCCCCCCCCCTCTCTCCTCTCTCCATCACCTCTCGAAATCGGTCATACTTCAATTGGACTTGCTAACGTTCACTGCTTCCCTGCATCTTATTGCTAGATTATTTGTTCAACAGTGCCTGGAATGCGAGGTGAGCGCAGTCAGCTTTGATTGGTTTGCCTGAATTCTGAGAAATTGTCTTCTAACGCTTTCAGTCTATGATCAAAGCCAAACAACGAGGCAAAGTTTGGAAGATTTTCTAGCAAGGAGCTTGTAGTGGTTGCCGGTGTCATAATTGGTAGTTGTTGTGGTTGAATGATCGATAAGGATGCGGTGTTGGTGGGCGAGTGGAGGATGGCTCCACGATGGCTGTTTATTGAGTAATCAATGAGAGAAGTGGCTTCTGCTATGTTGTGCGAAAAATATCATTCAACACAGTATATTGATTTGGGTTCAGCATGTTGGGATACGAATCCAGAGATACGACGAAATACTGTTGTTGACCATCTGGTTTACGGATGTTAGGGTCACATGTGTGTCTTCAACTTCTGTCATTACTTTATCTCTTCCTTCAAGATCGGTAATTGGAATCTTTGGGACTGCATCATTTCCTTGATGCTTTGCATCTGTAGCACTCTATCAACCTGATTCGCAACTTGTTAACCTTCGCTTCCTCTTCAAAAGTCATTTTACTATCATCCTCATCTGTTGATGAAATACTAGCTCATACTTCATCAGTATCTTTTCCTGTTTAATTTCTCTTCATGAGTCGTGAGTTTGGATGTACAAAATATCACCATCATTATCTGAATTCAGTCATTTCTTCATCATCATCATCTTGCAGCTTTCTTATAATCGTCACATAGCATCATCATCTTCTTGATCATTCTCATCTCATCATGTTCATCATCATTCTTCTTCTTTGGTAGTCTCATGAACTTATGTCTTGCATCATCTTCTTCTTGATCTTGCTTCATCATCTTGATCATGTCGCTTGATTCAAGATATATATCATCTGAAATCATAATCAGAGATTCGGGATCCCCTGGTGTAAACACCAGTTCCTTTCACTGCTCCAGAACCACTAGCATGAGAGTCTATGGTTCTCTGGACGAGGCTTCTTCTTGATGTCTATTTTAAGTTTCAGCAATCTGTCAAGTCTTGCCTCAGATATATTCTCCAGCTCTTAAGTCTTTGTTTTCCTGTTCTGACTTCTGTTTTGTTGGGGGCAGTGGAATGGCATTCCGTATAGATTGCATCTGTATTTATGCTTTCTTCTTGCTCTCCTTTTGTCTTAGGCGGAATTGTTCCTGAAGCCTCTAGCGTAATTACTCTTTGTAGGATTCTGAGTTGCGGATGTCCTCGTTGGTTAAGGCCTCATGGCAAGATAGCCCCGTACAACTGAGTGGCTTCATTCCTTGATATAACATTGATTGTAGAAAACATTGGGTCATCTCTGGCATAGTGCCAATTGACCTTGTTTCTTCTAGGGATTGAAGGATCTTTTTCCATCACATAGTTGACGACTAACTTGGTGAACCGAGGATAGTACATCGCACTGCCCTTCTTCGAACTTTTGGTCTCAATCTTGAAAATGAAGTCTTCCCACAGAAGATATGCATAGTAGTCAACGTCTTCTGTTGTAACATACCCCACAAGATTTGAGCTTGAGAGAGACGAAGACTGTCATATGATGGAGTTCCGCAGAGACATTTGTTGATTACAGCAGCAAATGATCTCCATGGTTGATGCAGTTTATTGACATTCACGTCAGAGAGCTTCCTTATATCTCCGGAGTGTCCAAGGCTAGCTAGAAAGATGATGATCTCTGTCTCAAGAGGTGGGTCTACAAACTTCTTATTACCGACTTTAGGGCAAATTTGAAGGATGTCCCTGAATTGCTCAAGACCGATGATGTGCTTCTTGTTATTCATCTTGAATCGGACCGATCGATTGTGAACATAAGCAGAAGCCCAGAATTCCTGCATATAAATTTCTGGAGCATCAGCAGTGACTTGGAAAGCTTTGTAGAACGGAGTGAGCTTTAGCACATCATAAACCACTTGAAGGGTTGCTTCCTTGGATGTGATATCTCGAATCAGCGCAAGATTGTCTTTTCAACTTGAGTCGGGTCAGAAGGAGCTACCAATGCGTATGTCAGAGCAATCTGATAAGCTATCGAGAGTGCCATGAGTTCTGTTTAAGAACGGTGAGTTGCAGTTTATAAGAAAAATATCAATCATGCATTCATGAGAACCTTTATGCTTTTAGCATTTTAAAGATCATTACTTAGATAGACACTTAGCGTTGTAAGACAAAGGAACATATCAACATTAGTCGAATATAGTTAACCTTGTTTTTGGCAAGCTTGTACAGTCTATTTTACCTAAGAGGATTTGTTGAATTTTTAATCTTATGTTAGAGGAAAAATTTGATTTAAGTGTGTTATGTCAAGAAAATTGGTTTGTGTTGTATTTTTCTTGTTCGATCCTCAATGGAATTAGCATTTGTGCTCGTTTGACCTCACACTCATGCGCTCGTTCGATCGACTTAAAAAGATACTCGTTCGATCCACAAAGATCTTTACTCGTTCGATCCATAAAGGTCTTCACTCGTTCGATCTAGTCTAATGGACTCTCGTTCGATCCCTTTTAAAATCACTCGTTCGATCTTGTCTAAGCACCACTCATTCGATCATGTCTAAGCACCACTCGTTCGATCACTACATATTGCCACTCGTTCGATGAATATATATGGTCTCTTGTTCGATCAATACATATGATTACTCGTTCGATCAATATAAAAACTCTCGTTCGAACAACACATATGGTCACTCGTTCGATCACCATTCGTTCGATCAATAATAAAAAATTCTCGTTCGATCAACACGAATGGTCACTCGTTCGATCAAACCATAAAGTCACTCGTTCGATCAACACATAAACACTCTCGTTCGATCAACACATAGGGTCACTCGTTCGATCAACACTCGTTCGATTAACACTCGTTCGATCAATATAAAAACTCTCGTTCGAATCAACACATATGGTCAATCGTTCGATCACCATTCGTTCGATCAATAATAATAAAAAATTCTCGTTCGATGTCTCACATTTGTGCATTATCGATTTCTTTAACTCATTAACTAGCATAACACTTCTCATACTTAAAACATAGCATGTTTTTCATTATTTTGCATTCTACACAATATTTTCGAACACAAATTAGCAAGAACACATTTAAAACACCATAACTGATCAAGCCATGTTAACCTATACATATATAAAGCCTAGAACTACAAAAGCCCTTAATCAATTACACGTTTTCACCACCTTTTGATTTGACGAACCCTAATTTTAAAATTAGGGCTGTTATGATCCAAAAATGACGAAAACACACAATCCTTTAAGGGATTCGAGTTGTTTAGGAGATGAAAATCATGGTTGTAGTTATACCTTAGTTTTGAAATGGAGTAGAAGCTTGTTGTTAATGATTCAATCGAAAAAGTGTCAAGTGTGTGTTTGAGTGTGTGTTTGAGTGTGTGAGTGAGTTAGAGTGAACAGTGATGTGTATGAAATGGACGGGTTGTGTTTGATAAATGTGTAAAAAATGAATTTTAATTTAAACATATTTGGCCCCTTATGTTTACACAACCTATAAATTTTGCACATTAAGATTTATAAGGAATACTCAAGATAAGCAGCTAGCACACATAGTCCTAAATGTTTTATCTCTCATACCTATAGACCTAATTTTTGCAAACTGCACCCTAAAGGCATAAGCAATTAACACATAAGGCACAAATAATCGTTTAAATTCTTTTTCCCTTTTTTTTTAAAGCTCATTTGGTCATGACAAAGAAATTTGACATTCTCTCCCCCTCAAACAGTGACCCGTTTTCTATTTAAAGAGCTGTAGACATTGTTTGAGAAGTCAAATGTATTTTGAAACGTATTTTCAGATGATGGAATGATTTTGTGTGTGACAAAACAACAAACACCAAGTTAAATAAGATTTCTCTTATTTAATCACATAGATGCACTGAAACGTACACTTATGGATAGAAAGCACGGGTTGTGTTGCAAAGTAATCACAAGCCTTTGCATGGTCATAAAGTAGACCATGCCCGAGAATAAATTCCCGTTGAGAGGCCAAGTTTTCTTTTTGAAATACTTGCCTTTAAAATGATGACCGGGTTGCTATCTGAAATAATAGCAAGCCATGTGGCATGTTTTGAAAACATTTGCAACTTCTGCTCGAACTTCATTTACAGACTTGTATCATTGTTAAATGACATTTCTAAGACCGTAAATGTTATCGATTGCAGAAGACATGCCATTTAAAATTTCTTTTTGACTTTTTCTCATTTTTTAATTTTGTATTTGGTTTTTGAAAGATTTATATAAAAGAAAATCTTTTTGGTTTTTCTGATTTTTAAGTATATACATATGATACAGGATATTTGAATAGGTACCACCACTATTCATCAACTTCATCTGCCAATTGTTTCAGAGTATCCGGCGTAAAACTTCGCATTCCCAACTTGTTGCTAAGAAATTCAATTCTTTCTCGGCCAAGAGCTTTTGTGAAGATGTCCGCCAGTTGATATTCCGTATTGACAAAGTAAAGTTCGATCACCCCATTCTCAACATGCTCCTTGATGAAATGAAACCGGATGTCTATATGCTTGGATCTGGAATGTTGAACATTGTTGCAGCATAAGGCGATAGCGCTTTTGTTATCACAGTACATTGGAATTTTATTGAATCCAAAGCCATAGTCGGTAAGTTGTGATCTCATCCAAAGGACTTGAGCACAACAACCGGACAAAGCAATATATTCAGCTTCCGTACTGGATATCGCAGCGCTTTTCTGCCTTTTAGACGACCAGCTTACAAGTCTATCACCCAAAAGTTGAATACTGCCAGAAGTACTACGGCGTGTATCTTGACAACCAGCATGATCCGCATCTGCAAATGCTGTTAGTGCAAAGGAAGAATCCTTCGGATACCAAAGACCCCGATGAACGGTTCCTTTTAGATACCGAAAGATCCTTTTTACTGCATTTAGGTGCTTTTCGGTAGGCCGAGCCTGATACCGGGCACACATGCATATAGCAAATTGTAGGTCAGGTCTACTGGCTGTAAGATAAAGGAGGGTGCCAATCATACCACGATAGTGTGATGGATCTACAGCTTTCCCTTCTTTATCCTCATCCAGTTTGGATTTCTCCACCATGGGAGTATCCACTGGGTCACAAGATTCATAGCCATATTTTTTGAGTGATTCAAGAGCATATTTTGATTGGTTAATGAAGATGCCTCTGGGACTTTGAGAAATCTGTAGTCCTAAGAAAAATGAGATTTTTCCCATCATCGACATCTTGAATTTTGAACACATTATTTTGAATTTTGATAAAAGACTTTTTGGACGTCAGCAAGTTCTTCAACCAAGTATTGGTTGAAGTTATTGAAGATATCTTTTAATTC
>BQNB010169053.1:0-13824 GCA_026074375.1 Tanacetum coccineum
TATGCCTAACAAAGGTATAAAAGTAGTGGAAACAAAACTATAGTCGGCACCAGAGTCAAATAAGGTAGTGGCAAAATAATTGTTCAAAGTGAACGTACCCATCACAATGTTCGGATCCTGGCGAGCTTCCTCTGCTCCCAACATGAATGCCCTACCCTTAGCCTGGTTCCCTTGGTTTCCACGACCCTGACCCCCGTTATTAGCAGCAACTTGATTTGGATGGTTTCCTCCCGGTTCTTGTGCCCTATGCAATCTAGGACAAGCTGACTTGACATGGTCGGTACTACCACACTCATAACATACTCTAGCAGTTGGGTTTCTAGCATTGACAGGATTCACATTCCTCGGCATGCCTCTACAATCCTTTGCCAAATGACTCGGGCGGTTACAGTTGAAGCATGTGCGACAAGGCCCTCCGGGTGCATGGTAGGAGTTGCATGTAGTACACTTGGGCCAAGTAACCATATTCTCTCTTCCTACAAGGTTTGTGGTAGAAGCAAAAGCGTTTCTAGTCTTAGTCCTCTTATTATCATCCCTACCATTCTTATCCTTGCTAGGTTCCCCCATATTTCCTCTCTTCTCAACCTTCTTAATTGATCCATTCCTAACAGCCTCATCGGTCAGTACACCAGAAATCTGCACAGCCTTCTATATAGTCTTTGGCTCCGTTGCTGCCACCATCCTACAGATCTATGGAGCAAATCCATACACATACCTCTCAATCTTCCTACTCTATGGAGTCACCAAATGTGGAACTAACCTAGCCAACTCATGAAACCTATCAGTATACGCAGCATGGCCAGCCCCGACTATGGCATGATTCCACAACTCAGTTTCCAACTTTTGCATTTCATGACTAGGACAAAACTCTTCTATCATCATAAACTTAAAGTCATTCCATGACATACTAACAGCAACTTCCCAACTTAACGTGCAGATCTAAGAGTTCCACCATGTTAAAGCCTTACCCACAAGTGAACCAGCAGTGTATTTCACCTTTTGGTCAACACTACAACCACTCATATCTTGCACGTTCTTCATTTTCTCAATCCATCGAGTAAGAACTACAACACCTCCCTTACCATCATATTCCTTAGGGTTACAAGCTAAGAACTCCTTATATGAACAACCTACCCGGTTGCCATTTACCAACACATTCCTAACGTTCTCCTGAACGTTCTCATTAAACACATTACCATTTTGATTTCCAACATTTCCTTGGTTACCAACCTAAGCTAAAATGGCGGGTAAGAGGTTCTGCAATTGTTGGGCAATGATCGTCGATAAGTCGGGTGCAACTCCTACACCCCCATTGACTCCTTCTACATTCCTATTGACTCCCTCTACGCCCCCATTAGCTCCTATCCCCTGGTCATTTCCATGACCATTTAGTTCATCAACATGCTCATCATTATCTCCCCTAGGTCCTTTACCCCTTCCACCTCTACCAACCCGTTCACCCGTTCCCCCTCCTCGTGATTCAGCAACAGGCCGGCCAGCACTTCGGGTCCTCATCTTTGGCGGCATTATCTACACGAGGGAGAACATGGGCAACGTTAGGTAAGTGGGAAGACTAATATATATATATATATATATATATATATATATATATATATATATATATATATATATATATATATATATATATATATATACACACGCACACACATAATACCACCTTATGGTGTCAACATCGATTTGTGCGAACGGTAATACTAAATATGTGTGAGTCATGATACGTTTATAACTACGTTGGCCACCGTATTTATACTCATATCCTTCCCCAGTTGTACATAGTATTAGGCTCACACATTTCAATGACTGACATAACTAAAGCTCCAAACCGCGAACACACGAAAGCAAGCAAAAGCAGAACACCACGCACATAGATCCTATACACCACTAAATGACAGATCTTAGGTTATAGTCTAGGTTAACCCACCTAGTTCTCTATAACCTAGGATCTGATTACCAATCTGTCACACCCTGACAACGGCGAAAACTCAGGAATCAACATAATGATCCAATCATAACACAAGATACAATTTAGAGAAAACTACAATGCCATAAAACTTCAAGTTGTTACAAGACCATCAACCTCGAACAACCTCGAGTGATGTCTAAAATCACAATTAAATCCGAAAATTCTTACAATAACCAATAGCCCACACAGGGGTCCATAATCCAAACTTAAACCAAAACTTCCAAATACTAAAAGCCAAATAAAATAAACAAGCAAGACTTCACATGAAAATCCACTCGGGATACTTCTAAGTCTGCTATCACATTCACCAACTTATTCCTCTTTCACTTCACCTGAAAATGATACTCGAAAACGTCAACAATACTGTTGGTGAGCTCGTAGGTTTGACCTTAAACCCAAAAGTTATGCCAATAACTGAAAATAGTAGACAATAGTTCTATATGACAGTGAATATATGCAAGCAAGCCATGACTTAGCATCCCGCTAATCAAATACCATATGTCAGTTACGCACCTAAAGGGCCTACCAGCTGGAGCACTAAATTAGGGCAGGACCACACACAAACTAGGGTAGGCGTACCCTTTCGCTCCAATAATCACACAAATACTGGGTGGGGGCGACCATACTCCGACCACAATCACAGTAATACTGGGTATGGCTACGCCTTGCCGATCCAAACAATCAATGCAACAAAAAAAATAAATATTCACCATAAGAAGTCATAAGTACATATCTTGTCCCAAAAACAAAACCACATTTCACACAGATCAATTCAAAATCATTTCAAAACACATTTGAGTATCATTTTCTCCCAACGGAAAAGACAGTAAAAATGGGGCTACGAGAACTCACCTCAAGCAAGTCTTTAGCAACCAAATCTCAATTACACAAGCAAATGCAACGACGCCCGCACACGACCTAGTCCAGTAAATGTCTCATTTTAATCATTCATTTCACAAACAGTCTTCACGTTTGATGCATAGAGTTCAGACGCGTTATACAATTACCCATAACAATTTAGTGGTGTGATGGTTGTAGGTCCTAATCAACAGGATCTCAATGAGCCTTAAACGACTTATAGTTCTCTGAATAAATCCAAAGTAACTATGAGAGACAATAACCGTGAATACAAATATTGACGCGGAATATCAATATCTATACCAAGATGAACACAAGAACAAAATACTAAATTTGCTATTACTATTACTATTTGATTGTGAAAGATCAATCAACTCATGTATGTTTACAATACTATTCTACGTTCCTTTTATAAGATTAAGGAACCCTAAACGCGTTAAGAGATAATGCTTATCTCTTCCTAGAATAACGCTAAGAGATAACTATTACAACCAGACTTAACTATTTGACATAACAGTATTAACTTGCGTTAAGAGATAATGCTTATCTCTTCCTAGAATAACGCTAAGAGATAACTATACAACCAAGTAGCTTACAACAAATTGACATAACAGTGTTAGCTTTAATACTGACTGCCCAAGAACCTAAGTTAAAGCTGCAGACTTAACTTGCTCTACGAACCTTAACTTCTATTACTAACAGTACTAACTATCCTTATCAGTACTAACTATAACTAACAGACTTAACATTAATACTAACAGTATTAAGTCCGTTTACAATATTTTCCTAACAATCCTCCCCTAACTTGATCTTCATGCATGAACTTCAAGTTCCTTCAGAATATTCTTGTTCTTAAACACATTAACTTCTTCTTGGGTTAGAGGATGTCTTAACTTCTGTTTTCACAAATATATAGTCTTTATGTCCCTCAAAATCATGACAGCAACTAGTCTTTACCTATTGTAATCAGCAACCTTGACAATGTTTGTTACATCAAAACATAAAAGTTTTCCGTCTATTCCTCATCACTTCCCAGGTGTGTAAAAACTCCTGTGAGAGGTGAATCATATAAAATGTATATGGATTTGATGTCTCTTACCAGTTAGCCATTAACTCTGGAGTATCAGTTCTTTGCACCAAAAGGTTATGTCCAATGGTCAACTGAAAACCAGTTACAACTCTCAGTACTTGCAACATTGGTGAGTTGAATACCATATGGTTTTTTGGCAACCATTATAGCCACAACGGATATGATATGCCTTTACCTGTAGACCCGTTTGCTCAGGGCTAGTCCAATCCTTTGGCCCTAGAAAAGGTAAGAATTCCATGGTGGATTGATAACCATGCCAACTCTTGTACATAAAACTTGGTGAGTTGATATCCATCCACTTTTTGGTAAAGTGTCAACCATCTAATATGGATTTGAATTTTGTCTTTATTTACCATAACCATAATCTTATTGGACTAGTTATGGTTTTTTCCACAGCCTTTACCACAATCCATAAGTTGTGGGCTACCAATAACTCTTCACTTTAAAAGATATGTGAGTTGAAAACCATACAACTTATTTGCAAGTTGTCAACCATAGAACGGATTTGATAGGTCTTTACCAAGCAGCCGTTTGCTCTTGGACTAGTTAGTTCTTATGTCTGTTAAACATGGTGAACCAAAGACCATTTGTTGTGTTAGTGCATAGCACCATCACCAAGTGTTATCCTTCTTATTTATCACATCTATACTACTAACTCTAACAAACATCACTACTTCCTAAATACCCAAATGAAGCCTATGCTACCTCCAAGGTAACAGATCCCTATTGAATTCTTCAAAATCCTTCCAGTTGAATCCTAGTACCTGTCATGTTGCACTGAGCATCCACTATCAATAACCTCTATCTACCATGTTCTTCATGGATGTTCCCGCACATAAAAAAGAAATTAGTTGTCTCTTAGGGACCGCAGCCTTCACAGGCTTGGGGTCTGCCTTGTGGACCACTAGAAACAAAACATTTGAATCAAGGGTTTGGTCCACTATTTAGGTAATGGAGAGTGGTGTTGTTTTTCCTATCCCTCCGAACACAACCTGCTAGATGTCTTTACAGCAGTGCCGCATTTTTAGGCCCTTAAGCAGCATATTTAATTTGACTAGGTATGCTGTATTCCTTGAAAAGGGTCTATTTAATGTGATCTTTGTTTTGAAAAACATTTCTTTGGACTGTTTAGATTCACCTGTGATAGTCGGGTTGATGATACTGTCTAGTTATTCTGCAGTATAACATTCAACTCAACCAGAATTAGCATATTGTTTTGCCACATTAACTCAGAACTCTACCTATACGTAATTTTTGATAGTAACAGAATTAACATACATGCTACCAGAATTAACATGTTGCTTGCCAGTATTAAAACTAGAAGTACCAGACTTAATATGAGTGCCAGAACTAACATGCAAACGACCAGAACTAACATTTTGCTTGCCAGTATTAACATTTACCCTACCAGTTTTAATAGTTCTGCTAGCAGTACTAAAATTGGGTCTAATGTTATTTAGTTGTACAGGTCTGGGAGTGAATTGATTTGCTTTATTCACCCTGTTTGAGTTAGTCCAGGCTGGTGTAGCTTGCCTAACATTGGCATGAATTACCCTTTTGCTCTGAAAAGCAGCTTCCTTTGCCATCTTTTTCTCATAATAGTCACAATCCTTAATCAAGTGACTAAGACTTCCACACACAAAACATGATTTTCTTTCAAAAGAATAGCCTGCACCTAATTCCCTTTCCATTCTATGATTCCAATTTTGTCTATTATTTGAAGGAATAGGTGTAGGAGACACTGGTGTTCTAATTGGTTGCCTAGGAGTTTTTACATGCTGTGCACAACTAGGGTCAACTGTTTGTTGGGGTTTAGGCACTTGTGGTTGAGTCTTTTGGGTGACTATGGTAACCTGCTCAATAGAAGGTATATTGGTAGGGTCATCATGGACTGAATGGTCAGATACAGTTCCTTGTTCCCCATCACTGTCATTGGATTGACAAGATGAGTAAACAGTGGAATTTGCATTAGACACAGTTCCAAGCTCCCCATCACTGTCATTAGATGGACAGATGGAGAAAACAATGGAACTTGCATTAGACTCTGTAGGACTAGGAGATTTAGGTTGAGGTCCATGTTTGCCATACTCATACAGAGAATCATCTATGTCCTCTTGTTCTCTAGTGTTAAAACACCACTAAGAGGAAGATGGACACCTTTATAGTGTCTAACCTAGTTTGTATCTGCTGTATAGTTGGAGAAATCATTATATCCTGCATGGTTTCCAAAAAGCAAAAATACTCTACTTATCTTCTCCTCATATCCAGGACTTCAGCAATTTGATTTGATGCATATCCTAAACCTATCATAAACGTTGAGCTCATCCACAATACTAGCCTTCCAAAGATCTATTTTTGAAGAAGCCAACCAAGAATCACAATTTTTTGTAAAACATCTTATCTTTTACAGCTTTCATTCCTATTCTTCTATAACTTTTTACATCTTTTTCATCTTTTTTCAAAAATTTGATTTGCTGAAAATTTAATTTTTCATTTACGGATGATTGCTGGTTATTGGGGAGCTTTAAGCTAGATTCTAATTTCTTATAACACTAACTTATAGGCAACTAAGCAGCTTCTTGGTACCAAAATTCAGATAGCAATTCATCAACTTAGCTTGAAGTGACATAGTAATTAATCTAAAACACAATTAGAACAGGATGGATACCTCATTAATCACAGTGAAAGCCATGAGAGCATGAGTGAGTTCCTCATCTGTAGTCTGTCTATCCCAATTGCTCAACCTTCATCAATAGTCATCAAAGCTTCCTTTTCAGTTCTCACTGGCTTGAAATCCTGACCTCTACCTTCCTTTGTACTTTTAAACCTTGTCTTACCACCAAACCTTGTCTTGATGGCTGCCCAGATCTCTTTGGCATCATCCATGCCATGAAAACGTCTGAGATGATCTTTTGGAACATGCCATAAGCAGTATGTTCTTATGCTTATTTAGGTTATAGTCTAGGTCAACCCACTTAGTTCTCTATAACCTTGGCTCTGATTACCAATCTGTCACACCTCGACAATGGCGAAAACTCGGGAATGCAACATAATGATCAATCATAACACAAGATACAAAATAGAGAAAACTACACTGCATAAACTTCAAGTGTTACGAAGACCATCAACCTCGAACAACCTCAAGTGATGTCCCAAATCACAATAAAAATCCACAAACTCTTACAATAACCAATAGCCCACACAAGGGTCCATAATCCAAACTTAAACTAAAACTTCCAAATACTAAAAGCCAAATAGAATAAACAAGCAAGACTTCACATGAAAATCCACTCGGGATACTTCTAAGTCTGCTATCACATATCACTAATTTATTCCTCTTTCACTTCACCTAAAAATGATACTCGAAAACGTCAACAATAATGTTGGTGAGCTCGTAGGTTTGACCTTAAACCCAAAAGCTATGCCAATCATTCAAAACAGTGGACAATAGTGCTATATGACAGTGAATATATATGCAAACAAACCGTAGCATCCTCTGCTAATCAATCATCATATGTCACTTACGCACCTAAAGGGCCTACCAGCTAGAGCACTAAATTAGGGCAGGACCACACACAAACTAGGGTAGGCGTACCCATCCGCTTTAATAATCACACAAATACTGGGTAGGCATACCCATCCGATCCAAACAATCATACAAATACTGGGTAGGCGTACCCATCCGAACCAAACAATCATGCAACACATAATATTCACATAGCAGTCATAAGCACATATCTTGTCCCAAAAACCAAACCACATTTTGCACAATTCAAAACACATTTGAGTATCATTTTCCCCCAACGGAAAAACAGTAAAAATGGGGCTACGAAAACTCACCTCAAGCAAGTATTTAGCAACCAAATCTCAATCACACAAGCAAATGCAACAACTTTCGCACACGACCTAGTCTAGTTAATGTCCAATTTTAATCATTCATTTCCAAAACAGTCTTCACGTTTGATGCATAGAGTTTAGACGCGTTGTACAATTACTCATAACAATTTAGTGGTGTGATGGTTGACGACATATCCCAACAATCATATAAATTCCATTACTCAATAATACATACTTTTAGAGAAAATAGATAAGTAATATACGTAAATATTTATAATTAATAATTATAAATATATCTCGGTAAGTCCATTCGGTGACCTTAGTCACCGTGAAAATAATCATATTAGAGTTGAAAATGGAACGTTTACTCATATTAAACATATTTGAGAAGATTCGAGAAAAATTATATTTTTTGTCTTTTAGTGAATTTATTAAATAAATAAAATAATTAAATAAAATTTTATTATTTAAAATTCAAAAATTATGTTTTTAGGTAAAATTTCTAAGTATAAACTTTTTACGAAATTTCGACAGGACCCGTACACGCATACAACGTTTTCCAAGGTTTCATACCTTAATTTCAACACTTTTCACCAATTCGACACTTTTCTACAAAATTCCAAAATCTCAATCTTTAACGTTTACTAAAACGTTTTTCCCAAAATATCGTTCTATATCACTTTGTAAATACATTTTCACTTTCAAAAGTCCGTCAAAACTCTTATAATGACTAAAAATCGCTTATTGGGCTTTAAGGCCCAACAAGGGTCCATTAAGATATTTATAAGTCCAAAGTACGATCCAAGTCCAAAATCAAGGTCCATTTATATACATAAGCTCATACTAATAAGTAGAAAATAATCTGGACCATAATAAGCCCTCCCATTAAGCCGCGGCTTAAATAGGCTTATTGGGTCGTAAGTCCATAAGCTCCACAATACATATATTAAGCTTAACCATAAGTTAATAAGCTACGTATCGCATTTGGTTACCACCATAAGTTATAAAAATAGTCCACAAACATACGTCATATCACAAAAATAGTCAAAATCACTTCCCTCGTGATTTTGAAAAATGACGTGGCATTTAAGCCCAAAATAAGCCAAGAAATAACTTAAAAATAAGCCCAAAATAAGCTATACAAGCTACTATCAAAAATAAGTTATCTAGCAACATATGTTATTCAACCATCACGACCGCAACATCAAAACTACAAAAACCCCTCTTTTTCTTTTTATGTCCGACGAACCAAACACCCCTTTATATATCCGTTTCGTTTCTAAAAATCGATTTTAACAACGATCAACTTATACAACTAACATCTATGCATCAATATAAACCCAAAAGGACAAACGGAATTTAAATTTGAAAACTTACAAGAAAATCTTCAAAAATATAGATTTCGACACGAACCGGACAACCCAAACGTTGTTTAAATGAATACCCAAATACTCGTATTAACCCAGAATATCATGTTCTCGATCAAAGTTGGAAAATATATGGTGGTTTGTGGTGGTAGGTGGCGAACGAAACACACACACACACACTTATGTGTGTTTTAATTTTTTTGAAATGAAAATGATTATGAAAAATGAGATAATGGAAAGCATCTTATGTACCATTTTGGACAAGGTTAGCTAGAATTAAGCCACCATGTCTCCTTTGACTTCTTTAACCGGCCATGGGATCCTATGGGGTCTCGGGTCTTTCTTTTCATGTCGGGATCACTTAAATACTCGTAAAACTTGGTCGTAAAATTTTCTCCAAAGTTAAATAGCATTTTTATTCACCTTAAAAATACTCTTCCATTAACCTAGAGTATTTACACGACATAATTACACTTTAAACCCTTCAAAACTCATTTGGACATTAACGGACGTGTCAGGACTCGTTTTTTGGCATTTCCCAAAATTCACGGGTCAAACCACCCAGAATACAAATAACATAATAATACCTTCCAAAAGGAATTATTTATCACAATAAACCATAAATCACCACAATTCTCATAAAATCATCACTATCAACACGATACAAAATCTGAATAAACTGACGAAAGTCAAATAGTCAAGGACTATAAATGAAATATTCAGAACACAAAAAGGGTAAAGGTTATAATAAGGAACATCTATATTTTATCTCATAATTTAATAATATTTAATAAATATGGTTTCAAATTTTCTAAAATATATTTTAAATTGGTTGCCAAGAAAATTGGTCAATAGATAATTATTTAGTTAAGCATTTTAAAACTTTACCGCTTTATTCGTTATGTAAATAGAATTTAAATGATCAGATGACATTTTACAAAAATCTTTTCAAAAGATAATGATAATAGTATAAGTCAGAATTTGACACTTGATCTACACAACTGATTCAAATAGTTCATTGTATCATAATGAAATTAATCGTGCGGGTAAGCTACACTAATACACCCTCATTGGTGTATCTACAACAACTAAACCAGAAAGAATTTGGTAGGATAAGGACAAAACACCCACATTTTTGCTTTCGACCTAAATCTCTCTATAGTCGCGTTGCATCCATGTCATTTGAGTATCCATCAAATCATCCAAGCCTCGCCCATCCTCGAGTGAATTCTTCAAAGGTCTTAAACAATGTAGCAACTTGAAGCCTAATTTCACAACTCATCAAACAAGAACTGTCATGAAATCAAGGTAGAAGTTGGTAAAAAAGCTTAATGTTTTTGAAAAATTGACTCAACTTTGGGGTCGCTCAGAAACAAAATCTTGAGTTATTGAACACGGTGTTTGCGAACAAGCAAAGAATGCTTACATTTAAAGCCAAAATGATTGGCTTAATAGCATGACGAAATAGAACGGAGACGTGACCAAAATATAGGTCGACGTAGCTCTAATAGCGAAATAACAAACGTCTCTACATGTCGTGCATAAGTAGTTCACCTGCTGCTCGCCTTGAGTTCTTACTCGGAATCTATCAACGAGTCCTCCTCAAGGTCTTATGCAGGGTAAAGGTATGAAAAGTATTTAGGTGTACGTCGCGACTCACTCGCAAAATCATTAGCGCGCGAAGACGATCTATAGGACATATTATGACTATAACGGTGTCCTAGATAACAAGGTACTTAGGGACAGTGTGACACTATAACGACAGTAACTGATGTGAAAGCAAACTCAAAACATAAATGAATCAATCCAAATAAGCATGATGTACTAAAATCAAATAGTGGACATCTAAAAGCATGCATTGTACGGTGCACATAATTCCTATTATGCTTTTCGGTAACTAAAGTGGAAAGTCGGTTTTTAAACTTGTTTAAAATAATGACTATACCCAGTGTTGCATGATACTCCCTGAATTAGACATAGTTGATCAAGTTATGTCTAATTTAGGTCTAATGATGCAACCACTCGGACTAGTCGACTCGTTTCATGTTCGGTGTTTTTAGAAAAAGAAAATCATTTTGGTTATAGTTCGGATTTTTATTTTTGAAAATAAAACCGGCGTTCTCTATAACCTTAGGCTCTGATTACCAATCTGTCACACCCCACCAAGGCGGAAACGCGAGGTGTAACATATTAATAAACATCACACAAGATGATAGATAAAACACCATACATGATTTAGATAAAAGAAAATTATCCGAATTACAACAATACCAAATACAAGTTTAAAGAGTACAAAAGTCAACATAAGTTATTTTTCTTCCGAACATGGATCACCCAAAAGACAATAACTTGGAAGAAAGTAGACATCTTGAACAAGTCCAAGAGCAAGTACACTAAATTTCCACTTTAGGAATGTCACATGAAAAGCATGATAAAAACGGTCAACTATCGAAATAGTTGGTGAGCTCACAAGATTATGTACACAAAATATAGTTTTAGAAATGAGTAGATGTCCGATAATAGTTTTCCAACTCAATGGCAAGTTATCAAAAACTGTTTCCAAACCAAAATCAATTTCCAAACAAGTTGAGAGTCCAAAACAAATCAAGTTTGCAAAACAGTTTCCGTTACCCAAAGTGACATAACACAAAACAATGTATATGTATGCTATAGTGATTATGTGAGGCACTACTTAAACGTATTCAACCTAACCGTTCCAACATCCAATCAAGTTCTAGTTGTATAGTATGGCACAAACACTTAGTACTATGCACCCTTGTGCAGGGAGTGAGGAGGGATTAATCTCCTAATAGCGCTATCCATAAGTACTAACGTCTCAATCCCGATGAGGGGGATAATGATTTAAAAGTAGTGGCGGGTTCCAAGCATCAAACAACATACATATCAAGTTCAAAGTTCAACACGTTTCCAAAGTTCAACAAGTTCAAATCAAGTTCCATACGTTCAAAACAAGTTCAAGTTCAAATGTGCTCAAAAGATTAATTACTTAAAAGTAATTGTATAACAATGACACATCATGCTTTCCACACCAAAACATTTAAAACATGTAAAAAGGGGAATGTGAGATACTCATAGAAGATAGGAGTACCGATCGAGAAAGTTAACAAAGGAAGAAGAATGACAACAATGATTTCAACCGCGACCTATAATAATAGTGGTCCGTGTATTAGGAAGTTATATGTAACATTCTGTATTTAAGGTCACTATTTATTCCGAGCTTTACTTCTATATTTATTTTTAAGCAAAGTCATTAATTTTACGATTACCCGATTTGGAAAGAATTTTCCGTTCTTAGCTTTAAGTGAGCCATATTTGGAAATCTATTCCGTCTTCGTGCCTTAAGTGGTTTAATATTCTCATAATACTTCCTGATGATTATAATTTACACCATTATCATTTTCCGTTGTGTTTCGCGTTTACTTAAATTTCCTGCTTAAAACTCGCGTTTTACCTTAAACCTTACTTTTTATTTAATTTAACTTACACTATACTTTAAATTAAATACTTATAAACTAAAAATCAAAAAAAATAAATATAAAAACACCCTAGACCTAGGCCTAGGGCCGGTTATACACTTACACACACAAACCAAATGCCACTTTTCTTCATTTACCATAAAACCTACTCATTTCTTCTTCTTTCCCCATAACATGCAAATCTTAACTTTTCCCTTCCTCCTCTCTTCTCCTTCTTGCTGTCGAAATTACCCCCACCACCACCATCATCCTACAAATTTGTTCTTCTCATTTTTATCATCTTAACATCATCCTAGAGTTGCTTGCAAAGTTTGGTAGTTTTTCTTGAAGTTTTGAAGAAGTTATTAAAGTTTTAATGGAAGATTGTAATCAAGACTAGGGTGGATCTTGGGTTCTTGTTATTTAGGGTGTATTGAACCTTTGTGTGTCAAGATTGTGGGTGTTGGAGTAGGTCTAACTCAGCCCCAACCAAGAAGAAAATGTTTGTTGGTCTTGGTTTTCTTGTCTAAATCATTGTCTAGTAAGGTTACTTCTTAATCTTTAATTTTTCTTTTGATTTTATCCATAAAAATGGATGTTTGATTCTGGAAATGCATGTTATATGATGTATGAGTTGTGTTTAAGAGCTTGGTATGGCATTTCATGTGATTGGTTAGAGTTAGGATTGATGTTTGGATAGGTTTTAGAGTAAATATTTGGGACTGTTTTGAAATAGTAGAAAAAACGTGTTATAGCAGAAATATTTTGGCTTGAAGCCTATGATTAAATTAAATATTTGGAAATATATATGTCTTGGCATCATAGGATAGTTGGATGCCTAACCAACTCCTTGGGATGAGGGAGTTATGGTTAAAATAAGAAAATAGGTCAAATCTGGACCTATGATTAGAAAACGAGTTAAACTCCAAGTTTTTGCAATAAAAGGTTAGTTTTTAAAGATTGGGTCAGTGGTATACATCTTAAGGAAGCTATATAATTTGGCCTCACCTTCATTGCTATCATGGTTTGGGATTTATGGCCGTTTTCGTAAAGGGTAAAATGTTTGGAAACTTTCTGTTTTGGGTAACCAGGGGTAAAACAGTCTTTTCACATAGTTCTAAAACATTGTAGATTATGAGTTTTACATTTTTGGAAACTAGACACAAATAGATTTCCAGGAGTGAAAGCCTCACATTTAGAACATTTGTGAGC
>BQNB010169054.1:0-13824 GCA_026074375.1 Tanacetum coccineum
GGCCGGGTACTGTTCATATTACTGTTTCAAGCCGCAAAAACGGCGTCGTTTCACTTTTATAATGTGTATTACTATAATATACACATTTGTCGATTAAAACGAAGTCGTTTTGACTTCGGGCCTAAATTGCTACAGTAATGACTCTCATTTTGGGCCGGCCCGATTTTGGGTTTTTTTTTTAAATTATTTTGTTTTTGTTTTTTTTAAAATTTGTATGCACAAAGTAGGAGGAAAAAAAATATTACAAAAGTTCCGATTTATTCAGATAAAAAAATACCCGCGGAAACATCTTCGATACCTAATAACTTTAAAATAATCGATATGGTCACAAACGTAAAACCCATTATATTATTGTCGACTAAAACGAAGTCGTTTTGACTTCGGGCCTAAATTGCTACAGTAATGGGCTCCCATTTTGGGCCAGCCCGATTTTGGTTTTTTTTTTAATTATTTATTATTATTATTTTTAATTTGTATGCACAAAGTAGGAGGAAAAAAAATATTACAAAAGTTCCGATTTATTCAGATAAAAAAATACCCGCGGAAACATCTTCGATACCTAATAACTTTAAAATAATCGATATGGTCACAAACGTACAACCCATTATATTAAAAAAAAACCATATAGCAAAAAAAAATAACACTTTAAACATGAGGCCCAACACATAAGCCATATAAAAAAAATTATTACTAATATACACATTTGTCGACAAACTAGCCTAAAATTCGCATAAAATGTGGCCCAAAATCTGGCCCAAAGTAAAAAAAAAAAAACTAGCCCAAAATTAGCCTGAAATCTGGCCCAAAGTAAAAAAAAATATACAAAACGGTCCCTCAACTTTTAACTATTTACGATTTTCTTACACAAAAAATCCCGTAAAAAATTAACAAAAAAAACACGTCAAGTTTTTATTGTTCACAACTTTTTTACATTCATCGGCCCAAAAAAAAGATATCGAACCGTCCCAAAAAAAGAAAATATTCGGGAAAAAATTAACCCGTCCCAACGCAAAAAAAAAATCCCGAATCGTACAAAAAAAGGAAATATCCGGGAAAAAATTAGCCAAAAAAAACAACTCAAAAATAGCCTAAAATCTGACCCAAAGTAAAAAAAAAATACAAAACGGACCCTCACCTTTTAACTATTTACGATTTTCTTACACAAAAATTCCCGTAAAAAAATTTACAAAACCGTCCCAAAAAAAGAAAATATTCGGGAAAAAATTAGCCTGTCCCAACGCAAATTTTTTTTCCCCGAATCATACAAAAAAGAAAATATTAAAAATTAGCCCCGCCATAACGCATCGCCAAAAAAAAACCCCCGAAACGTAAAAAAAATATTCAGGAAAAAATTAGCCCTTCCGCAACGCGCGGGTTCTTTTGCTTGTTTTATATATATACATTGATCTCAATCAATTTAGGTACGTACAAATGTTACATAGTAAATATTTAAAAAAAGGAGCATGGTATTTGTTTATGAATAAGGGGCTGTTTGCCTGTTTGGTATAAAGTTGTAGATATCAAGTAATGGATTTGTGGCTTAAATCAATTGTTTGGTGTTAAATTTGAAAATGACAATAGTAGATACTCCGTAATTTTTAAAAACTCATTCAGTTTTGACTCAGAATTCCCAGTGAACATTGGCTCATATGTCATTATTTTAATTTTCTTCACACAACTAATGTATTATTTTATTTAAACATTTATAAAATTTTCTATTATTTATTAAATAATCTTTTATATAATAAAAGAATTACATCATTTCAGAATTTTCTATCAGATTAAATCTTATATGAAAATAAATTAGACCAATCAGAATGCTTGATTTTGCCACGTAGACAAAATCACGGGATCTAATTGGTCAATAAAAAGTCAAAATTAAATCAATTTGGTCAAAATTGAAAAATATGGTGGAGAAATCTGATGGAGGAAAAAAACAAATAAAAATATATGTGTCAAATTTGTGAAAACAGAAACTTGAAAAAAGAGGTATATAATTGCTAGGATTAGTTGGCTCACAATGTCAAGTCAGAAAACATGTAAATCAAAAGAAAAGAATTAGTATTCATCCTCCAAGTTTCATAAAACTACTTAAAATATAAAAGATGTAATGAATCAATTATCTTTATATATTTCGATATTACTCTATAACATAACTTATAAAACAGAAAAAAATAAAAATATATATGTAGTTTAGAAAAACATAATATATAAGTCTCGTGCGTGCACGGGCATTAAAACTAGTTATATATAATACATTTTCTCTCTTTTCCATTAAATCCATATCCAAATCCAAATTCGAATCCTAAACCCTCATACAAAGCAAACGGGCCCTAACTACTCGGTTTTTGGATTTTGCATGCAATGCGAATTTTCTTACCAGTCAACGAATATATTTGATTTAATTTAATTTGTGGGTGTCCAAGAGTACTGTCAGTAAAGGCATGCTATGCTTCTTTTAAAACAAATGGCAGTAAGGCTTATCATCATCATATCGATCCATAATGAAGTGGTTATACTCAACCCATAAGGCAGCCCGATATTGCCTTAAAACTCGGCAATATCGTCTTCATGGAGGCTCCTGTAGTCACATTAACCATCATGTTGCAAACCCATTCGGGCTGCCAAAATCCGCCAGACTACCACCCTATCAAAAAGAGTCTTCATCCTTGTTTCCAGGTCCCAATATTAGTACTTCTGCAATCTTAAATGCCACTGAACCCTCACACAGGTTGGATATATACCTCGTTCTTTTTTGTTTTTCAGCACATTTATTACTTCATTCATACATGTATTTCATGCATAGCTTAATTTTGTTACTGTGATTTGTAGGTTGATTAATGGCAACAATATTCAGGAGGTAGATTTTGAAATAATTCTCGACAATATCGTCGCAAACCCTTCTAATCCAACGCCCCCGACCACAACAACTAAAAACTTCAGCTTAACAGTAAAAGTTACCAACCTAAGTATGATGTCTATACACCTTTGATCTTTTTCTTTCCCAATACCGATAAGGCCAGTGTTAAGGAGGTCATAACCAAAAGATCAAAAGACCTTAAGGAAACTTTATCTCAGATTCTAACTAAATTTTATCCTCTTGCCGGAGAAATTAAAGAAAACACAAACATAAATGCAATACAAATGGAAGCCTATTTCGTGGAGGCTCGAGTCAACCAAAAGCTAGAAGATTTTATACGACAGCCGGATGATCATAAAGTGAGAGAGTTGATTCCTGAAAGCCCTAGGACCACAGAATCATCCAAAGGAAATTATGTGATGGGTATTCAGGTAAGTTTAATTAACATATTATCGTATTCTATATGTAGTTAATATCATGCAATATATATACAAGCTGAATTGGAGATTAGTGTTGTGTTTTTTGTTTTTCCATATCAGGTGAATATTTTTTATTATGGTGGAATTGGGCTTAGCACAAGCTTGTCACACAAAATATTTGATGGACAAACATATTTTCGAGGTCTTTCCCAAAACTCATTCTATAAATTATTTGTTGTCTTTAAACTTAATGACCAGTGAATTGCTTAGTACGAAAAGACTTGTGCTTGATTCTACGGCTTTGGCTTGCCTCAAGTCCAAACCAATTTCCAGTTCAACACATATGGAGCAACTCGCATGGAGTCAACATCAACTGTACTTTGGAAGGCTGTAGTGAACACAACATCCGCTCTTAGAACCTTCACCCCACAGTCACCTCATGCTTTGTTTACAATGATGAATATCCGCAAAAGAGCTTCACCTCCTTTTGCAAATGAATCCTTCGGAAACATTGTTGATATAGCGGGAGCGATTTGCTTTCCTGATAGCCAACCAGACCTAGCAACCCTGACACGCGATAGTGAGTGAATCAATAGCCAAAAAAGAAACGAATCACAATTGAGACCATGGAAAGGGTGAAAAGGGGCGATCGAGACAGACAATGAGATGTTGTGTTACTTTTGAACATCTCACAAGTGTGATTGACGAACGAGACTTACCGAATTTGATATAAGCCTGTTGAACAGTGAATGTATACCTAGATTTCGGATGGCAAAGCCGATATGGTTTTCATTATATGAATGCAGGATTACCAAGGGGAAACCCCTTGTGTGGTTCTTGCATGAGACGCTAAAGGGTGGTGGTGTTGAAGCCAGGGTCACCATGAGTCCCGACGAGATGGATATATTTGAGCGTGATCCTGAGCTTCTTTCCTATGCTACGGTCGACCCTGATCCCTCTTCAGTTTCTTAAATAATGAAATCAAATTCATTCGCTAATATCATTTAATGAATTAATCCCCGTATGGGTCTTGTGAAGGCATGTCTAAGAAGAAGTCAAGGTGCAGTCTTTCTGTCGTCTTGCATCTCGCTAGGCGATGGGTTTAATTTATCTTTTTATTTTATTTATTGGCTTGTAAAAAAGAAAAATAAAATAAGAAAAGCTCGTCCTTTGTAGCTGTGCTAATGAGGTAAAAAAAAATGCCATCAACAAAAATCGCATTGACTTCCGTTTTGGTATTTGTTCTTCGCGTTTTGGTGTTTGTTCTTGCTAGTGAGGTATAAATAACCTCTGTAACTTACGAAGCATTCAAGCATATATATATATATATAGGGTGAAGTTCTTTTCAGAACCAAATGAATGTACAGAACTGCGAGAACCAACATCAACCAATCAGATTTTTTTTAATATTTATTTTTATTATTTTATTCAAAAGGGTATAATGGTAAAAGATAATTTAATATTTTTTCCAAAATCTCGTTTTTTAAAATGCCTTAATTTAAAAAAAAATATCTGATTTATTTTTTTTTTATCCGGCATGCTTATTTTTGTGTAAAATCACGAAATTCTTGGTGTGCACACATGCATAAACATGAGGCTCTTCATTTAAATTGATAGGAAAGTTATTTATCAAACATGTATCTATTCACATCTTTACATTCAGTAAGAAAACTGACTAAAAAATATGAAGTTATAGCAATGCACATATGTTTTTATCCTTGAAATTGTACAATAAAATAAACAAGATACAAAATTGAAATATCCTATGCGTTTGAATCCTGTTATAACCCCTGAAATTGGGATTAATCATTGATTGATTAATCTCATATCGAGCGTGTTAGGCGGGTTTCTCATCTTGGGTTTTTGTAATTTAGATTTGTTATTCTCCTCTTTAAATCAATTAGACTCCGTTTCCGTTTCCGTTTAATCTCGCTGTCATTGAAACCCTGATCTGTTTTCTTTTCAAATCCTTTTTTATCTTATCTCCCTTCAATCTTTTTTTAGGTTTTGTCTCTGCTGTTTTCTATTTAGTTGGTCCCCATGCCTGTCAAACGTTCAAATGAAGACCACGCAGTTCGAATTGTCTAAATCTATTTTTGTAACCAATTTTCCTGAAAATCTTGGGTCGCAGGAAAATTGTGGAAGGTTGGCGCAGGGGTATGGGAAGGTGATAGACGTTTTTTATACCCTAATCCGTAAAGATCCAATCAGGTAAAAAACGTTTTGCTGTGTCAGTTTAAACGTGTTAACGATTTAGATCGTTTGGTGGAATCCTTTGTAAACGATTTGGATTGATCGTTTTCCATCTCCATGCCAATGTTGCCCGTTTTGAACGTGCAAACAAACCTTGAGTAAAACCACTCGGGGCCTTCTCAAACCAATGCGCCTAGGTACATTTTGGTCATTAGTTTCGCTGTCAAGAGACTTTCCACATTGATTGCCTCTGTTGCTCCTGTAATCTTCCTCACACGGCGTTGGTTTGGAAGATTCCATGTGTAGTATGAACGTTACCTCTCATGTCATGTCATGGGGCGTGTTAATGATAATAACTCCATTCCTAACCTACGGATTCTATTAGCTAAGGAAGGTTTTGAGCATGTGAAGCTGTCGTATTTAGGTGGGTTATGGGTGTTGATAGAATTGGATAACGAAGGGTTTCTAAAGCAAAATTTTTGATCATGTAGCGATAACTTCATGGTTTCTGTACTCTTCTAATGCATATAAATGATTTTTTAGGGATTAAGCGTTATTGTTTGGTTGGGACATTGAAGGTATCCCACTTCAAGTTTGGTCTCTAGAAACGATGCCAAGATTGTACCAAATGGGAGCGAGGGCTTTGGCTATCGAGGATAATTTTGGCTCCTCTTTTGCACGATGAAGCGTTTGTGGCATCTTAACAAAACAACCAGAAACTT
Organism: Tanacetum coccineum; assembly: GCA_026074375.1. NCBI lineage: Eukaryota > Viridiplantae > Streptophyta > Magnoliopsida > Asterales > Asteraceae > Tanacetum > Tanacetum coccineum. The sequence goes on from BQNB010169054.1 coordinate 6,195, forward strand.
ATTGGAGAAATTCAAGGAGATTTTTAAAGCAAGGTGTTTAGTGGCTCGGGCAAGGAACTTTTACTTGGAATCCGAGATTCTTACATGAACCTAATGCGTCCTGGTTTATACCTCGGATGACTTATCAAAGCATGGCGTAAAATCTTAATGAATGTGTGCGCAAATAGTGATGTCAGAGACAAATGATGAATGTAAAGTGGATGGTGTTTCCGAGACCTTTATTCAGTTGATAATGTTGATGAATTAATATAGAAGGTCATGGTAAGGAGACGGACACACATCAATCAAGGATCCGTTTAGGGGGAGGGGGGGGGGTGGGGGGGGGTTTTTATGATTTATAGAATAAACTACCCGCTAAAGGCGTTCGTGATGCGAGTAACCACTTTATCGCAACCTCCCAGGTTTTACCCCTAAAACATCCTGTGACGCAAGCTAAAGTTGGAGAGATTTTGTGTAAAGTATGGATCCATACAATGGAAGAAGGACAAGGTTAATATGCCTAGGGTGTATGCTAAGGTTATGGACCAATCACAGAGGAAGGTCCATGATTCCTCTAATGGGAGAATCAGTTTCTTCCTATTCACATAAAGTTCATAACTGTGTCTTCTAGTCTTGACATTTTGAAAGACATGGTTCGGGTTGGTACATTCTATGGGTTATAATTTGGATGGGTGGTTATGAAAGAACTGGAACCAGGATAATTGGACTTCACAAGGAGATAGATATGTATTTAAAAGAAATATTCTTTCTCCTCAATATTCAAGGTCTATACTTGGCAAACGACGAAAAAGGAGTTTGTTAAGGAGTTAAATTGGTAAGCATAGGATAATATTTTAGCGTTGCAAGAGACAAAGATGGATTGTATTTCTCATAGGACGTAAAGTCCACTCTAGGGGAGAGGAAATATCAAACTTTGATTTTGTTGGCCAGTGACTCATTAGGGAAATCAAGTGTATTCATTGATTTGGAGGCTTCTAACTTCAAGAAATATGGCGCAACTATTTCTGATAATTTATACATTTACGGCACATGGTTACCATCGTAATGTCAAGATTCCTTTGATGGCGTTTTACGCTCCTCAAATAGCGTGGAGCAAAGGGCTCTTTGGTAGATTTTTTATCTAATCTTGTACTGAGATGGAACGTCGAAGCTATTAAAATGGGTGCATTAAAGACTATCGGACTTTGTATGAAAGATTGGTTCGTCTTACAATGTTTCAAGTGCACGGGTGTTATGATCGTATATTGTGTCTTCACTGGTCACGTTGAAGTCAAGTTGGAAGGGTAACTCGTTTACTTGGTCGCATCACCTCAGCCTCTAAAATGAGAAAATTAGATCGCTTATCTTGTTACGGAAGGTATAATCTCGCTTTATCCGCTAATTCAGCTTGTGTCTGACCGTTTCCCTTGTCCGAATCATCGTCCTATCTTTTGAGTGGAAGTTATTTGTCTGATTTGGGTCCCTACTGCCTTTTCGGTTCAATCAATCTTGGTTAAGGATGGAGGGATTTGATTCGATGGTGGAGTCATTGCCGAGGTTGTCTTTTTATCGCAATCTGATTCCAATGGCTATGGTTAGGTTCAAGAAGAAATGCAAGACCCTTAAGTCTATTATTCGTTTAAGGTTACAGATAAAAAGATTCATCTTCATAACGCAAAGATTTCCTACAGAATGATTTGATCTCAATTGATAAAAGAACTTTGAAAGGGGAAACGTTTCTGATGACATAATCCTTCCTCAATCGATTGTAAATAAAACCTACGGCTCAATATATTAAACATTTGGAGGTTAAGGATCTGGATCAAAATCTAAAATCAAATGGGCTAATCGAAAGGAGATGAAAATACAAAATTCTTTCATGTATTATTAATAAGAAAAAGGTCTCATTGTCGATATCGTGGTGTTTTTCAGTTGAGGCACTTGGTGATAACTGATCCAGTAATGTGAAGGAGGCATTTAAGAATCACTTTTGAAGTTCGATTTCAGCAACCTGTCATGATCGTCAAACTTAATGCTCCTTTTCATAATCGGTTATCTTCGGATCAGGTAGATGAGCTGGATAGGGCAGTATCGAGGGACGAAATTCGTAGGGCTGTTTGGAACTGTGGCGAGAATAAGTCTCATACCTGGCCCCGATGTGATATAACGTTTGAATTTTATAAAAAGATTGGAGCTTGTCGGAGCGATTTTTTTGCGATGTGGCTGGTCCGAACTATTATTTTTAAGTTCCCTGGTAACTTTCCAAGGGGGTGTAACTCGTCTTTCATCGCCTTAATTCCTAAAGTTAATGATGCTAAGTTCGTTATGATTTTTCCGGCCTATCAGTTTGGTTTGATGCGTTTATAAGGTGATCACGAAAGTCTTAGCTAATCGTTTGGCTACTGTTATATCCGATTTAGTTTCCGAGACTCAATCGGCCTTTGTTGCTAATAGACAAATATTGGACGGTCCTTTTATCTTAAATGAGATGTTAAACTGGTGTAAGAGAAAAAAGAAGCAAGCTATGTTTTTTAAGGTTGATTTTGCTAAGGCGTACGATTCGGTTTCGGTGGGATTATCTCTTGGATATTCTTCATGCGTTTGGGTTTGGGCCGAATTGGTGTAGGTGGAACCGTGGTAACATTTACTTCCTCCAATGGCTTCCATGATTGGTTAATGGTAGCCCAACGTCCGAGTTCCCTTTTTGTTGTGGGTTGAAACAAGGTGATCCGTTGGCCCCTTATCTTTTCATTCTTATTATGGAGTCGTTACATATCTCTTTCTCCCGTGTTGTTGATGATGGGCTGTTTAAAGGTTTTCAATTGCATGGCTCGGTTACGTGATATTTCTCATCTTTTTTATGTCTGAAGATGCCATGTCATTGGAGAGTGGTACCGAACAGAACTTACATAATATTGGTAAAAGTTCTTAATTGCTTCCTCTTGCGTCGGGTCTTAAGATCAACATTGCTAAGAGCCAAGTCTTGGGTGTCGGGTTTCTCAGAATGTTGTTGTGCAGGCGGCGAATGAGGATCGGGTGTGCGGCTGATACCACATGTTGAAAGTCTAAAGAATCGTTGTAAGCTCAAGATTGATTAGATCTTATATATCTAGGATGAATAATAACAATGATTGATAACACGCATCAGAATAATAAAGAACACAATCAAAGTTATCACTATGTAACTAACTACGGTGTACACACACACCTTTACTATTCGACTCTCATCAGTCGATGTTTCTCTGGATGGATATCTAAAACCTATGTCTATGATCTCTTTATATAGGGAGAGATCATGACTTACAAAGGAAGTAAATCAATAAATAAGAAAACTATTTAAATTACATAAAACCACATTAATATGTTTCCTAATCATTATCCTGTAGAATATTTGACCAAATCTTCATATTTCTCCACCAGCTTGTAAAGTTTTATAATGACGACTTTGATCCTTTTGTTTCATTCTTTTATTCATTTTGTCTCATCAAATCAAGAATCTCAAACAGAGATTCTACTCATGATCGTTTTTTTAAGATCGCGATCGTAAGATTTGATCAGGATCTTACGATCCTACTATAATATCATTTTTAATATTATACAAATACAAATCTACATATTGTTATATATCATAAACATAAAATAATAGAAATGTTTCATGAAAATATTGTCCTAAATTATGATTATGGAATATTTAATAAGATTAACATGTTTTTTTTAAATTAATAAAACAAAATTCACAACTTTGTAGTTTTTTAGTTTGTTGTTAAAAAAAAGGTAAAATCGAATCGAATTAGATATTAAAATCGTATGGTTAAGATCGAGATCTTATAATATCTCAAGCTTTTTTTTAAAATCAAATCCAAATTCTAATAATTGGCATTTTCTCAAATCTCTACTACCTTATAATGCATTTAGCACATTTCTAAATAAATAAGTCTTAAAAAATTAAGTAAAAAACATTTCCTTAATAGGAAAGTAACAAAGTAACATTTCTTTAAAAAATTAAGACCAAAAATTAGTCAATGTTGTAATATCTTGAAAAATAATGAAATGTAACATCTTGAAAAATTAATGTCTTTCAATTCTAAAATGTAACATTCCAAATTGTAACGGCTAATGCAATAATGCTAGAGAATGAAAATGCTAAAAATAAGAAACCGTAAAACTCTCTATAAAAGCATGGCATACATACTAGCGAGTTTGACCATTTGAATTTATGATTGTTAGGATGCTTATTTTAACTTACTAATTATAGAAAATGAAATTAACTTGTGTGTTTTGAATATAGTTTGTGTGGGAAGAAACACAACAATTAAATCAGTTGGTCTTTGACGCTTCGCCTCCTAATCGTTCGTCGATTTTTGATGACATTGTTTCTTGGTCCTTTTTATGGTGTTCTAGTAGATGTAATAGGGCTTTTTCTTGGGAGTATTGGTTAAAAAACCCCTATCTTATTTCTTTGTAATGTCTTTCTAGCTCCTTGCTAGTTTTTTTAATAAAGTTGCCGTTCAAAAAAAAATCAATACGTTACAACTAAATATTTAAGTGTCTTCATTAGTTCATTCTGTAACAGCCCGTTTAATGTAACCTCAATTCAACCCTTGTAATAAATTAAATGCATTGTGAAATAAATTAAATGACTAGAAAGTAGAAACTGCTTTATTATAAGAAAAAAAGCTCATAGAAATAAACGTTTCGTGTAGTAATAAATGCCTTTTAATGCTAGCGAAAAGAAAAAGTCTTTATAAATACCAAGTGTTTTGTTTAAAGTCACAACACAAATTTGTGCTGTCAAACATGTAGGTGCTCATATAAGTTTTTGATGGCGAATAATATTATACGTCTTGTTTTTGATGGTCGTTGACAACACAAATTAATCGACAAGCTAGTTGCGCTGACGGTGAAGATGTATGCCAATCTATTGGTACTATTTTTTACATGTTCCATGTTAATTTTTTAATTCTCTTTCAGTTCATTCATATATATTATAATGTTGAAGAAACATATTTATTCATATAAAAGCAACCAACTATTCATGATTTATTACTTTATTTTATATTGTTAAAGTTCTTACAATATTTGCGCTGTCAAACATGCATGTGCTCAAATAAGGTCGCATGTTTATAATTTTTCTCAAAAGCTTGCACAAATGTTGCGTGTATTAAGACCTGCAACAATCACCAGCTTAAAGGAGAACTAATAGCAATTGCAATGTGTCATGCAACTTCTTGCATTTGTTGTATGAGCCATAAATCATTTGTTGTGGCTAATTTGTACTGAATTTGAGGATGTTTGGTAGAGAAATTTGTGCTTATTTCGTGCCAAAATGTTATGCTTGTTTTTAGCAGAATTTAACAAAATGCATTGTCCAAAATATTGTAGCTATGTTTGGCGATTTTATGCAAGAAAGTTTTCGGTGTATTGCGGAATTTTTGGCACTATTTTGTGCAATATTCGAGACTGTATTTTTATATTTTGTGTTGTTATATTTATCATTGTAAGAAACAATAAGCGAGTGTCTCTTAACTCTATAATATTAGCATCATTCATCACTGAAAGACATAATCATATGCATTACTCGCATAAAAATTCATTTACAAGGTACCCGTCGCCGCAACGCGCGGGTACCCTGCAATAAATAATTAGCATTTACTCGCCACAAAAATTAGTTACCGGGTACCCGCTGCCGCATTGCGCGGGTACCCGGCTAGTATATGTATACATAGTTTCATTGCATAGCTAATATTGACCAAAAACGGAAACATGGCAAATATTACTTTTTCGTCTTTTTACATACGATCAAGGTTATAAATAGCGTGAGGCGTGGCGTGGCGGCATGGTCAAGTCTCACGCCTTTATGAGCCATGGCGAGTCATGGCGTTTTCAAGGCGTGACTTAAAGCGGCACAAAATATGAAAATATTTATAAATTTATATATTTATATCATATTACAAATATATTGAGTTTACAAAAAGTGTCATACATAACGAATAAAGTCAAGAAACTATCTTTGCATGTAATCTTTTTCATTTCTCTATAAAAATACGATTTTTATCAAAATCGAATTCAAAAAAACCTCCACGCATCACGTTTTATTGCACCTTATCATGTTTTTTCACTCCTCATCTCACGTCAAGCCTTAAGCACAAGCCTTGGTATATTGCGTGGCGCGGAGATCACACCTCACGCCTATGCGAGGCCTTAACGACGCCATGTCGTGCCTTTTAGAACCATGCATACGACTATCTTTTATCATACGCCCATTTTTTCATCGGTGTTCATTGGTTCGGTTATCGGGTTATTCGGTTTACTTTTTCTTTTGAGTAAAATCGAATAAATTAAATTCAAATTGAATTTAACTGAAACGAAAATCAGATTTGAATTCGGTTTGATTTTCGAGTTGACTCGAATTAAATAATTTATATATTTTTTAATTTTAATTATATAAATTAAAAAAAACAATATTACAAGTATAAAAATGTTTTACTTTATACCAGGAAAATTTTTTAATGGTCATTATATATATATATATATATATATATATATATATATATAGTGAGACTTTATTTTCAGCACCATTTTAAGTGCGAGAACTGAGAGAACTTTTAAAAACATACATGCACGCCTTCAATAATTGTATTTCAGCACATATGTTCTAAAAAGAACAAATATGTTTTAAAAACCCATATTTGTTCAAAAGAATGTGATGAGAAATTGGAAATACAAATTTTTTCTTTGAAGGTGTGTATGTATGTTCTTATAAGGCGTGCAATGGCAGTATTACGGCCGAGTGTAAGGTTTTTGTGAAAGAAGAGGAAGAGTTCATGATGATACAGAAGAATATGGATGGATTCTTACGATTATTGATGGCGTGCATGTATTTTCTTGATTTTAAAAGAGGTTCTCGCTGTTCTCGCACTTAAAATTGTGCTGAAAATAAAGTCCCTCTCTCTCTCTTTCTCCTCCCTCTCTCTCTCATTCTCTCTCCCTCTTTCCCCCCTCTCTCTCCCTCTTTCTCCCCTCTCACTCCCTCTTCCTCCCTTTCTCTCCCTCTTTCCCCCTCTCTCTCCCTCTTTCTTCCCTCTCTCCGCCGTCTCAATCTCTCTCCCTCTACCCAAGTGGTATTCCGCTGCGTTGTGATTTTTTTGGGGGTGTTACAGAGTGGTATCAGAGCTCAAGTTATCGCAAACTAGGTCGTTTTTAAAACCTCAACTATAATTGTTTTTCGAAAAAATTTAAGAGTCTTTCACCGTTGTTCGATATCCGCGCGCGCGCATGCTCTCTGATCACTTATAAGCTCTCTTTTGCATCCCTAGTATTATTACATGGATAATGAGTATTTAATAATTGGCTATGATTTTGTTCTCTTACGTCTATCTTATGACGTCTGACTATTTACATTATATCTGTCAGTAATATAAATATTGACCACTCCGATCATCGCGTACTTTCTGATTTCTCATTTACTCCCTCGAACACCAATAATGATTATTATACCATTCGACTCTGAATTAGAACACTCTTCTAATGCTTTTGAATCGCATATGTTTTTTCATAATCCATCATTTTGAAGCCTTCCAGTTGATGGGAGTACGAATTTAACTTGTCACCTCGTATCGTGCCGTCTTTTGGCACTTACCTTTTGAACGCG
>BQNB010169055.1:0-11340 GCA_026074375.1 Tanacetum coccineum
GTTAATGTTATCTTACACCTACACCCCATAACCCTTTAAAAAGACCTCTTTGATAGTAATGATGAATATGTGCGCCTAGCGATGGAGGTTTGATCCTTTACCAAGCCTATGGTAATTTATATGCTATAACAGGTAATGAGTGTTAATTTTCTGTTTCCTATAGTTGTTATAATTTATTATACACCAGAGTGAAAGAGAGAATCACAAACACTTATGTGAGGTGCTAGTATATGCTTTTTGTGCTTTTAATTACGAGGTCTAGAAGGTTATGTAATAAAATACTTTTAAAGAGTAAGTTAAATGACCCTTATATTGCTATTGTCTAGATAGAAAAGCCCATTTGCTTGAGGACAAGCAAATCCCAAGTGTAGGGGTATTTGATAAGGTGTCATTTTATACACTATTTCAGGGTCATTTAACCCCTTAAATCATGCAAATATACCTAGATTATGTGCTTAATTATTTGTTTTTGTATTTTTAGCACTTGGATGGCATTTGAAGGAATTACACATGACTTGGGCTCACTTGGAGAAGAAACGGACGAGATTACGGACTTACACCAAGATTCACCAAGAAGTATTGTTCTCAGAGCGTGGAGACTGCGTCAGAAGCACTATGTTATGCCGTCATGACTTATCTGGTGACGGTGTCTAGATATTGGTGATGGCGTCACAACGTAGCCGACTTAAAGTGAATCTAGAACCATCTATGTGGCGACGGCGTCAGGAGCATCAAGCGACGCCGTCGCGTCGATTTATCTATATATACAAAACCGATTTTAGGGTTTTAGAGTGTAACTTTTGGGATAACTTTGTATAACTTAGGGAGACGAACCCTAGTCTTTGTAGCAGCTTCATAGGTCGTATTTAGGGCCTCAAAACCCTATTGTACTACCTTGGATCCATGTTTTAATTCAAGTAAGGTTATTTATCATTAATCATTCAATATGTCTATGTGTTGTGTGATTGATTTATCTTCTTGCTTCTTTTATAACATGCGAGGCTAAACCTTCCTTTGTATTTTCTTATGATTGCATGAAAGTCAGATTATAGATCCTTTTACTGTTGCTTCTTGTTGATGTATGTGTGCATTAGGCCTTAGAAAACCAGCTTTTGTCTGTATCGCTGTTGACACATCTAGGGAAACGCGATTGCGTAGAAAGGATACCATTGGGTAACAGTCCTCATACTACCTTGCCCCTTTTATGGTTGATCCCTCTTAAGGTATTTCACAACGCATTTAATATACTCTTAGGGGCCTTGTAATAGTCTTCATACTACCTTACTAGTGCTTTGCCTTAACGGAATATTAAATAGATGACGGATTCGTGTAATTCGTTCATAACCTAGGAAATACTTACACATTGCATCACAAGTGTGACAAGGCAAGAGAATTAGGAGAAACAATCTGATTAGTAATGCATGATTAAGTAAATATAATTCAATTAGCATAAAGTTATCACCAGTGGGATTAGATATTAGATCAATTTAGTTAATTAGTTAAACAACCCACCTCTCAAACCATAGATTTACCTGCCTTCCTATAAATATAAAAACATAAAAATAATCCTCTCTCAACCTTTAGAATTCTATTAGACCATGATCAAGCCTTCCCAACATATTCCCTTAGAGAAAGATAACAACCCCCCGAGTCTTGCTTATACTACTACTACAATGGTTAGGTGCTCTGCCTAGGGAGTTGTAAAACTTCTTGTTGAAGTCCTACGACGACCGCATCACCTTTTCTTAGCGAATTTACTACGGCGTCCGAAGGTACTCTTTCCAATGTGGCCCAGATATTGCCGGACAAATTTGTTTGTTCGGCCACCTCAGTTGTCGTTGTTCCCTACACTGCTAATGAAGCTCCGAAACAAGTGCCTCCTTGACTATGCTTCTAATGATTCAGTCGCTAGTATTGACTTTTATGTTTGTTAGATTTTGACAAAATAAAATTGATGTGTAATGTTCTGAACACTTGCCAATAGTTTTGTTACTATCGCCTTTTTTGATGGTGCTTTATTTGCACCCCTTCGGGCCTTGTGGTTTGCCCGGTTTATGTTATTATGTGCCTTTTTTACTTCTCTTTATGGTGTTGTACCTAATTTGCTTATTTGCCCCTTTTTTACATAGTACACTCATATTTTGTCCTTTGTATTTGTCTATTTCTCAAGACGCGACAAAGGTGCATACTGATGCAGAGTATTAGCCAACTCTTTGTATCTTAAGCATACATAATTAGACAATTTTTATTAGAATCTATGTAGCTCACATGGTGTTTCTCCATCCGATGTAGCTATTCATCGGAGAGCTTTTTGTGGGAGGGGGAAGACTTTGTGCTTCCTCCCTTCCTTTGGTGAATTTGTGTGTTTCTTTCTTTCACCCGTGTTAATGCTTACTGTTTCATCCGGAGGTAGCGAACCATCTGATGTATTTGTGTTTTTATGGATTCAAAAGTTGTTCTTTCATATCATCATAAAGATGTACATTGGATCTGTTGCTTTGGATGTAAAAAAATTTACATGTTTTTTTGGAGGGTCTAGCAACAATTTTTCTCCTTTCCCTTACTTCCTATTACATGTAATATTTCCTTGAATTACTAGAGTGCCATGTACGTGGTATTTCTGCACCTTCCATGGACCGAAGCTTGTAGGCACCTGTGCCATATGTTTTAACAACCTCGTATGGTCCTTCCCATTTTGGTCCAAGATTGCCTGTATTTTCTACTTTTGATAGCTCATTTTTCCGAAGGAAGAATTTTCCTACCTTGAACTGTTTGTGATGAACTCGCTGATTGTAATATTTTTCCACTTGTTGCTTTCGTCTTTCTTCCCTTATTGTTGCTATTTCCCTTCGTTCCTCGAGTAGATTTAGGTTTAGCTTGAGTGCTTCCTCATTTTCTTCATCGAACCCCCGGATTGTTCTTCTTGTGGGGATGCCTATTTCTGTAGGTATGACTGCCTCAGTACCATATGCTTGGCTAAATGGTGTTTCCCCTTTACTTGTCTTGCGTGTTGTCCTGTGGGCCCATAGTACATTTAGTAATTCTTCTACCCATGCTCCTCCTTCCTGGTGCAACCTTATTTTGATTCTTTGCATTATGCTTCGGTTTGCTCATTCTACAGGTTTGTTTGCTTGAGGATGATACACCGATGTGGAGACGAGTTGTATTCCTAGTCCCTCCGCCTAAGATTTGAATGGGTTATTGATCAACTGGGTTTCGTTGTCTGTTATGATGGTGGCTGGTATTCCGAACCTAAATACAATGTTATCAAGGGCAAAGTTTTTAAACTGTCTTCTTGTTATGCTGGTTACCGGTTTGGCCTCTAACCATTTGGTAAAGTAATCAACGGCAATTATCAAATATTTAATTTTGCCCGGAGCTTTGGGAATAGGCCCCACAGTGTCCATTCTCTACTTTTGGAAGGGCCATGCTTAAGTGACGAAGATCATGTCATTTTTTGGCAGCTTTGATATGGTGGCGTACATTTGACATGAGTCGCAACTTGATATCTCGTTGTTGGCGTCCTGATGCATACTTGGCCAGAAGTATCCAGCATTCATAGCTTTATGAACTGCTCTCCTTCGTCCATCATGCTTTCTGCACGACCCCATACGTATTTCCTTTATCAGATATTTGGACTATTACGGACCTATGCATCGGAGTAGTGGTCCTAAGTATGAATTTCGATATAAGACTCCTTCCTCTATGGTGTAGTTGCGTGCTTTTTCTTGAATTGTTCGTGCTTCAGCAGCATCTTCCGGTAGGATTCTATGTTCAATATATCCTTGGATTGGTGTCATCCAAGTGCTTGTTGCTTCCTCAATGATTGCATTGACTTCTGCCGTATCCACCGGTCGCTCATTGAGTTCCTCAATCAGCACCCCTTTTGTTAATCCTTCACACTGCACTACTGTAAGCTTTCTTAGAGCGTCGGATTTTCTATTTTCTTCCCTCGGTATGTGGCTTATCTGAAAGTTGTTGAAGCTTTGGACCATTTCTAAGGCTTCCTCCTTGTATTTCTCAGTTTTTTTAACCTTTTGCTTCGTATAATCCCTCTACTTAATTCGCTACTAACCTCGAATTCACAAACGCATGCATTTTTTCAACCTTCATTTTTGTTGCTATTCTTAACCCTGCTAGTAGCGCTTCGTATTCCGCATCATTGTTTGAGTTGGCGAAGTTTAGTCGTAGAGCATAGGAATATTCTATTCTTTCCGAATCTATCAAGATAAGACTTGCTCCGGATCCATGTTCGTTGGATGCTCCATCGGTATACATCTTTCATATGTCTGTTTCAATCCTCGGGTTTTTAGGTGTTTTGGTTTCTGGAGCTTTCTGCTCTCCTGTGCTTTCTTTTTCTGCCAAAGTATCATTCGGCCCATTTGTTTTTGCTTGTGTAGAGCTATCCTTTTCCACTGTGTCTGCCAGGAAATCGGCGAGTACTTGTCCTTTTATTGCGCTTCTTGGGGCGTATTTGATGCCATAGGCTTCGAGCTCGACTACCCACTTGGCCAATCATCCCGTTGCTTCTCGATTGTTTAATATTTGACTTATTGGCTTGTCTATGATAACCTTGATTGTATGGCCTTGGAAGTATCTTCTCAGTCGTCTAGCGGCATGTACTAGTGCCAGAACTAGCTTTTCCAGCGGTGGGTAATTGATTTCAGCACCTTGCAGTGTTCTGCTTACGTAATGGATTGAGGCCTGTTTTCCATCTCTTTCCACTAATAGAACAACACTGACTGCCTCGTGGGCCGCGAATAGGTAGACCATGAGTTCTTCTCCCTTCTTTGGAGCCGTTAAGGTCGGTAGTTCTACTATTAGTTTCTTCATTGCTTGGAATGCTTCTTCAGCCTCTGTCGTCCAATGGAAATCCTTCTTATTTGTACATTTTTTAAGTGTGTCCAGGCATGGTAGGGACTTTTTAGCTGCTTTGGAGAGGAATCTATTCAAGGCGGCGAGTTTACCGCTTAGTCGCTGCATTTGTTTCAGGTTGCTTGGTGAGGGGATGTTTACTACATCCTTTGCTTTCTCCGGATTCGCTCTGATTCCTTCGGACGTAACTATATATCGTAATAATTTGCCTTCTTCTATTTCGAAGGAACATTTTTTGGGGTTTAACTTCATGTTTACCTTTTTGAGTGTCAAAATTGTCTCTTCAACATCCTTTATCATTTTCGGCTCTGTCTTACTTTTGATGACCATGTCATCCACATATGCTTCCAAGTTTCTTCCCATTTTCCCTTCAAAGATGGTGTCGACCAATCTTTTATATGTTTCTTTGTCATTCTTTAGTCCGAAGGGCATTTTTGTGTAACAAAAGACCCCTTCGTCGGTATGGAATGCTGTTTTTTCCTCATCCTTTTTGGCCATTTATATTTGGTGGTATCCCTTGTAGGTCTTTAGGAAGCACTTGTACTTGAACCCCGTTAGGGATTCGATCTTCCAATCGATCTTTGGCAGAGGGTATAGGTCCTTCGGATAAGCTTTATTCAAGTCTTTAAAGTCGATGCACATCCTCCAGCTGTTGTCTGGTTTTTTTAACTAGAACAGGATTGGCTACCCATGTGGGGTATCGTATCTTTCTAATATTCTAGCTTTAAGACATTCTGCTACTTCATCTTTTACTACTTTTCTTCTGTCTGAAGCTATGCTCCATTTCCTTTGCACCCTCAGCTCTATGTGGGGGTACGTCTTGAGCTCATGTTCTGCAATGAAGGTGGGAATTCTGGTCATGTCTGCCAGAGTCCAAGCGAAAGCATCGGCATGTTTACATAGCATTTCTATAAGCCCGGATCTGCATTCAACGGATAAGTTTCCTCCAATTGTAATGGTTTGGTCTGGATAATCATTATGAATGACCACTTTCTCAGGGGGCTTGCTTCCAAATGACTTCTTAAGGGGTTCGTTCTTTTCCTCATCTTTTTCATCTGTTTGAGTATTTTCCTTATATGGGATGGGTGGCTGTTGTATGGTATCCTCAGGTTCCCCTACTTTGTTCGTCTGCTCTTGACTTTCTTCTCTGCCCGTGCTGGTCGTTCCTTCGGGATCAGGTGCTTGTATTCGTGGAGGGTTTCTCTCTTGGTTGTCATTGTTGCAATCCCATTGGCGGTGAGGAATTTTATCATTGAGTTGATAGTGGAGGCCACAACCCCTAAACTTCTTAGACCGGTTTGTCCTAATATGAAAAGGGGAGTGGCTTTTAACGACCGCAAATTCCATTGGTATAGTCCGAAGCCTTTCCGGTTTCCCCATAGTTACATTTAGGTTGATGGTTCCTATTAGGTAACTTACTTCGCCAGAAAATCCCACCAACAGCATTCTGGATTCTTTAAGCTTTGCCCTTGTTTCAGCCTTTAAGTTTCGGAAACAATGTTCATACATAACTTCGGAGGAGTTTCCTCCGTCAACATAGATCCTTCGGACCAAGAATCCTTTGGTCAGTGCTTCAAGTATTATGGGAGAATCGACTAGTTGACACCCAGGCGTGGAAGGAAACAATATCTTGTTGTCCAACCAATGTATCGATTGTTTGCGGGGTCTTTTCTTGTTTGTATTTCCTCTAATCATTCCAATGATGGTTTCGAGTCGGACTTGCTCCGCTTGTTCAGACTTTTTTCCATTTATACTTTTATGTTTACCTTCGTGATTAGTACAAAGGTTTTTCTTTCTAGAGCTTCTCTTTTGAACCTGTGCCATTTGTTGAGTTGTCGATGCAAATATTTACTCGGGTAGGGATGATGGATAGAGCTTTTTCTCTAACCCTGGCCTTTTATTTGGTTTTAAATTGATCGTCCTTGATGTGTTTCCTATCTAACTAATGAAAGTAGGAAATGGGTAGCCATTGTTAGGTGGAAAGGATGCAATGGATGACGGGTGTAGCCCCGTCACCCTAAGTTCTGGTAGTACCCTTCTGACCCCTTCCTTCGATGACTGCGAGTCAGTCATGTTTTTCCCCTTTTCGCCAGACTCAGGTGGATTGGGAAGCTGGGTCCCACGGATGGCGCCAAATGTTGAGGTAAATTTACGTGGGCTGCTTGGGCTTGGTAAAAGTAACCTCAACGATGATAAAAAGTGATTTTAGCTTGGTTCCTCCAGAGCTTAATCCTTCGTCTCCTAGCTAAAAATAAGAAAAAACACCGTTAGCTCGCCCCGGGGTGTGAATCCGAGGCTAACTCTGGCGTAAGAGTAAGTATGGTGATATGAGATAAATGCAGAGAATATAAAGTATGGTCCGAAGTAGGTGTTGTGTCTCGTCTTGGGGAAATGAGCCTTCTCTTTATACTATTTGGGATTCACTATAAAACATATCCGTGGGGCTCTCTCTCTCTTGGTACGAACTGTAAGCCATGTGTCATACTAAGGACCTTAGTCCTTCGCAAGGATTGTACCTTTGTCGGGGTGTCCTTTGATACCGCTGCATTAGGACGGAGCTAATAACTTCGGACCTGGCGCATCCTTTGACACACCAGCTTCTCCAGAGTATTGGCGATGACTCCAAACCTGACATGTCCTTTGACAAGTCAGCCTCTCCGGAGTATTTATTTAGTTTTAGCCTGTGCTAGTTTAGCAGCAATATCTAAGCTGCTTTCTTCATCTGGATGTTCTGAGGGAGACTATACCTCATCAACCCTTTCCTTTTCTTAGCAAAATTGTTGCGGCGTCTGGAGGTACTCTTTCTGATGTGGCCCAGATATTGTCAGAAAAATGTGTTCGTTCGGCCACCTCAGTTTCTGTTGTTCCCTCCAGTGCTAATGAAGCTCCAGACCAAGTGCCTCATTGACCATGCTTCTGATGATTCAACCGCTAGTATTGACTTTTATGTTTGTTAGATTTTGCCAAAAAAAAAATCTTTTGGATGTGTAATGTTCTGAACACTTGGCGATGGTTTTGTTACTATCACCTTTTTTGATAGTGATTTGTTTGCAGCCCTTCGGGCCTTGTGGTTTGCCCGGTTTATGTTATTCTGTGCCTTTTTTACTTCTCCTTATGGTGTTGTACCTAATTTGCTTATTTGCCCCTTTTTTACATAGTACATTCATGTTTTGTCCTTTTGTATTTGTTTGTTTCTCAAGACGCGGCAAAGGTGCATACCGATGCAGAGTATTAGCCAACTCTTTTCGTCTTAAGCATACATACTTAGACAATTTTTATTAGAATATATGTAGCTCACATGGTGTTTCTCCATCCGATGTAGCTATTCATCGGAGAGCTTTTCGTGGGAGGGGGAAGACTTTGTGCTTCCTCCCTTCCTTTGGTGAATTTGTGTTTCTTTCTTTCGCCCGTGTTAATGCTTACTATTTCATCCGGAGGTAGCGAACCATCCGATGTATTTGTGTTTTTATAGATTCAAAAGTTGTTCTTTCATATCATCATAAAGATGTACATTGGATCCGTTGCTTCAGATGTAAAAAAATTTACATGTTTTTTCAGAGGGTCTAGCAGCAATTTTCCTCCTTTCTCTTACTTCCTATTACATGTAATATTTCCTTGAATTACTAGAGTGCCATGTGCGTTGTATTTCTGCACCTTCCATGGACCGAAGCTTGTAGGCACCCGTGTGGTCTTTCCTATTTTGGTCCAAGCTTGCCTGTATTTTCTACTTTTGATAGCTCGTTTTTCCGAAGGACGAATTCTCCTGCCTTGAACTGTTTGTGACGAACTCGCTGATTGTAATATTTTTTCACTTGTTGCTTTCGTCATGCTTCCCTTATTGTTGCTATTTCCCTTTGTTCCTTGAGTAGATTTAGGTTTAGCCTGAGTGCTTCCTCATTTTCTTCATCGAACCCTTGGATCGTTCTTTTTGTGGGGATGCCTATTTCTGCAGGTATGACTGCCTCAGTACCATATGCTAGGCTAAATGGTGTTTCCCCATTACTTGTCTTGGGTGTTGTCCTATGGGCCAATAGTACATTTGGTAATTCTTCCACCCATGCTCCTCCTTCCTGGTGCAACCTTGTATTGATTCCTTGCATTATGCTTCGGTTTGCTCATTCTACAGCTCTGTTTGCTTGAGGAAGATACACCGATGCGGAGACGAGTTGTATTCCTAGTCCATCCGCCTAATATTTGAGCAGGTCATTGATCAACTGGGTTTCGTTGTCTGTTATGATGGTGGCTGGTATTCTGAACCTGCATACAATGTTTGAAGAATATTATTAATCTTTAACAACAAGAATTAGAGAGAGAGACAGTGGGAAGGAAGGAAGTATTTCTAGTGAGAGAAAGTAAAAGAAAATAAATGCATTAACTATGTGAAAAATACAACCAACCAACCACCTCTCCAAGGCATGGAGAGGTGTTTATATACTTACAAGGGGTGGATGGGCCTTGGTCTAACTACCTATGTAAGTTTCCAAAAATTACATAACGAGCTAACGATTGTTATCTATGGAAGTGACCGGCACTTTCGTGTTCCTAATAATCTTCCCCTAAAGGAGGTCACTCCATTTTACAAAATTTAAACCTAGCATACTTTGCTTCATCTTTAGTCTTGAGCTCGTTTAACTTCAATCATTAACTTGTGATTTGATGTAGTGATCATTGACTTTAGGTTTGAGCTTGTTCCTTTATCTTGAATGTGAAAATGTGATCTTGAGCACCTTGAGATCATCAACCCAGCATAATCTCATTTTGCCATCTTGTAAACTTTTCCATCTTGTGAACTTGTGACATCTGGACTGACATGCTCATACTTTTCTTGATTTGTTGACTTGAAAAGCTTTAATGTTGCATCTTTCTTGAAATTCTTTAACTTTAACACTTCGTCGCTTCGAGAAAGACGTTCGGTATCAGAGTGACGGAAACTTCTTTAAAATTCTTTGACTTTAATACTTCATCACTTCAAGAAAGACGTACGGTATCGGAGTATCGGAAGTCTTAAAATATGTACTTGAGCATTCATGATGTCTTTATGTTTGTCGGTCGGGTATAAGCATGTGGCTATGAATCTGTGAGTCAGCTGGAACATGTACCTCCATGTCCATCTTTAAGTACCTTGCATTAAAGTAGTTAGCAATAAAGTGGGAGACGAATATGGCTTTGTCATTCGCCCGTGGTTGGTTGGAGTAACCTTTAAATCCATGAGGATCGACCTGTGATCAGGTAAATTCAATTTAAGAAGAATCTCCTTGATAGGATTTCCAGCTGAAGTATAGAATCTTTCTAACACATTTGCTTTAGATTCATCAAACTCAGCATGTTCTCATTACCGGAACGTCTCAAAGCAGACAGTACAATAAGAGTGAACCAGTGAGTTACTATCTCACCGATTGAATAGAAAAAATCGATTTGAAAAGTTAATCGACGTGTCACTTGCTATAGTGGTTTTGTGACACATCGAGAGTGTTAATAATTTCAAAAATTCATCAATCATTGATCCATAACCTGTAACAAGTTTGATTCATATAGAATCGCACCGTTGTTGCTTTCCAGGTGTTACAAGTTTGATTCATAAGAATCGCACTAGTCACCTACCATGAGCTTGTTTGATGTTGGCTCAAGCAGGATTTCCATCTTCACTGTGAATACTTAAGTATTACTCGGATGTTCTGGCAAAATCACAAGGATAATGCGTAGGACTCTTTATATTTCTCGTTATTCACATTGTGTGAGATAGAAAGCATAATTTTGACAAGTGTCCTAATGAGATTATATGGATGATCTATTTTGGCTTTAGACTCAATAGTGCACTTTGGTTTTAGTGATCGGAGGCTGGAGCAGACTGCCACCTTTTTAATATCAACTAACTCGGAGTGAGAAAGTCGATAGAAATGCGTGTAATCTCCGTGAAAAATGAAACAAGAGTCTTTTAAGAGACCTTGAGTGGCTAGGGAGGGTTGTGCATTGCATCACTGGGTCCATGATGTTAGTCTTCAATGTCAGCAATCATCTTTGTGATTCTTGACAGCAGATGTATTGACCCGGTTTCTGCCTAAGTGTAAGGAGGGCTTCTTTCTTTTCACCCTTTATCTTAACTTTTCTTTTTAATTCTTCAACCCCTTCAACGCTTACCGAGACTTCATAACTAGTACCTTGTTGGGTTTGTTCCAGTACTAGCTCCATCTCAGTCGGTACTTTTCCCAATTCTTACTTTTTCTCCTTTTGTATCATACCTAAGGACTTCTACACTATCTAGTGGATATCCCTGGGTAGATCTCCCTGGTTCTGGCTGGATCATAGGATTTGAATACCTATGCTTAACCACCTTATAACTCCATAAATTTAAGTACATGGTCGGTCTTTTAAGTATTCCATCACAATCAAAACCAAAATCATTGAAAAGTTCAATCAAAGTGTTTGATATAAATATAAAAAAGATTTAACTTTGAGAGTTTTTCA
>BQNB010169057.1:0-13824 GCA_026074375.1 Tanacetum coccineum
GAGGGCGTGGTCTCCCCCACTCTCACGCACTATTTTTTATCAAGCAAATAATACTCCTATACGTGGCAAAGCAATTTATCAATATATCTTTCAGTTAAGGACAAGGAACGTGTATGCATTTATTAAACGCATGAATACGGAAACATGGCGTTCAGAAACTGGTGGATCGAGGGTTTGTTTGCTGGCAAGGACATGTGTTGGGTAATCATTGGAGGATCGGGCAGAAATTCGCTGGCAGATACTAGGTAGTTAGATCAGATCCAATCATTGGGGAATTAATGCACCTTCCATGAAATTTCATGTACCCCGCTTCTCACATAATTTTACAAGATTGCCCTTGGGCGTGTAGATTTATAGTTTCTCTCAAATTTTTAGACAAGCATATTTTAGTTTAAGTTTTAGCTTTTAGTTGCTTATTGTAAAAGCTGTTTCACCTTATTTGTAGCTTATTTGTAAAAGATCTTATTTAGCTTAATGAAATGAAGGTTGGTCTTTGAGTTCTTATTTCTTTCGAATTATTTTTTCGCTACTTCTTTCAGCTTATTTTCTTCAATAAGCTTCTCTTCAAGCTTCTCTTATGAGCTTATTCTGCTGGCTTATTCATAAATAAGTTGGAAATCAAATAAGTTATTTCATAACTTATTGGATTTTTATACTTATTTCTTGTATAAGTTTGATCGAAAAAGCTTTTAGATAAGTTTTGGTTTCGCTTATTTTAAATAAGCTGTTTTGCTTATTGTCTCTTTTTCTTTTCTTTTCAGCTTATATCCTTGATTCGAATAAGCTACTCTCTTATGGCTTATTCGCTTAAGGTTTAGCTTATACTATCTAAATAAGCTTTAGCTTATTTCATGTCTTTTCCCTTTTCTTCTTTTCTATTTCGATTAAGCTATCTCTTTAGCTTATTTGGTTCCTTTTTCTCCTAGCTTTGAGATTCGGTTAAGATTTTACTTAGCTTATTCGATTGTGAGCTTTTTAGGAGTATAGATCTAGATTATTTTAGCTTATTTATTCATAAGTAGTTTTCAGATAAGTTATTTATTAGCTTATTCGAATTGCTTAATGATAGCTTATTGGTTTTTTATTATTTCCTTTTTGAACTTTTATACGAAACGAAGATAGTTGTTGTAAGAGACCTCTTTGTCTAGGCTTATTCACTTAAGTTCTTTTCATAACAACTTAGTTTCGTTTAGCTTATTTGCAAGTAGTTAAATTACTTTAGTTGAATAGTGTTTTTCTTTTTAATCTAGTGCTTATTTTCTAGATCGCATCCTTAAACATACCCGTCTCCTGTTCACTTGTCAAGTTGAACGCCTTGGTTTCGAATGGATTTTGATCTAACTTTCATAGCTTGTTAATAGTGCTTATTATTGTTATTCTAACCTTGATTGAGCTTTGTTTTTATTAAACCTTCTACACATGAGGTGAGGAGCTTAAGGGTTCATGAGCTATTTTGATTTTCAAGTTTAGAGCTTTTCTTAGTTTTATTAAGCTTTCTAGTTAATAAAGTTTACAACTTTATTTACTATTAAGTAAAATAAAACCTTTAAAAGAAATAAACTTGGTATCTTATTTAGTTTATGTAATCGGCTGGTTTTATTTCAATATTGGTTCATCAATTCGGTTCTACCTTCTTTCTCTTTTCAATATTAATTAGTGTAGTTTTAATTTAGCATATTATGTCTACTGTTGCTTATTTGTTAGCTAAAATGCTTAGTGAGTAATTCTCTTTTATGCTTGTTAAGTGATTAATTGTTTAGTGAATTAAGTGTGATTATAAAAGAGGAAATATTGATTAGTGATTTTTGGATTACTTAGATTAGTGTTTTGGTTATTCGAGCGGGCAAAAGCCGTAAGAATAATTAGGCATTAATTTAGTAATCGATATCTTAACAAAAATTATTTTCAATAAAAACCAACGTTGTGAGAAAATAATTTATTTGAAAGATATTGATTCATCGATAAGGACTTAATTATATACTTAATTGACACTTAAGGATCTAAACATGTCACTTAGCAAGCATATCTTTTTATATATATCTCTTCGTTCGATTGCATATATTATATATATATAATATATATTTGTTTATTTGCTTGCTTATTGTTATCTAGTGTTATATAGTTTATTATTATTATATCCTTAGTTTTAAAATCAAAAACCAAAAAATTTGTCAATCAAGCATCAAACAAAATACTTTTGTGGATCTCAAATTCATCTCTCGTTGGGACACGACATCCGAAAAATTAACTATTACTTTTCCTAAAGTAATTTTTATATCGAACGGGAAATACTTATATATTACTCGATTCGTTCTCACGAACGACAACAAGTTTTTGGCGTCGTTGCCGGGGAGAGGTGTAAGATCTGCACGTGGTGTTTGAAGTTAGTGGCTTGAAGATCCTTTCTCTTTTGAAAGTTTATTTTCGTACTAAAAAAAATCCAATTTTTTTTTGTTTCTATTTTATTTTCTTTTATATAAACATTTTAATACCAAAAATATTTTCATTTTATTTTCTTAATAAAAAATAATCTAAAAATATTTTCTATTTTTCTTTCTTTATAAAAATCTAAAAATATTTTTCATTTATATTTTATTTTCTTTTATAAATATTTGAAAAAATTCATAAATATTTTTATCTTTATTTTCTTATTTCTTCTTTTTAGTGCATGAGCACTCGTTCTTCTTCTTCTAATCTCGTTCCTCCTTTTTCTAATCCCGAGAGCGTTATTCGAAATCGTCGCAGAAATCTTAGTGATCCATCTCTTTTACTTGATTTTGAATAAATCAATATGAATCTTAATAACATTCAAGGACCGCCTCCTGCGGGTCCTACTCCTCAAAATCATAATGGTCCACCAGGACTTAATCTTCAAATGTCGGCTCCCGATCTCCGAACAATGGAGGGGCTGTGCCAGCCGATGATGAATGGACGGGGCAGACCGATCGCTCCCGTAAACATTCAAGCTACCGACTTCGGACTGAAGAATCATATGATTCAACAAGTCCAAAACAGTTGTCAGTTTCAAGGACTACCAGGTGATGATGCAAATAAACATCTCGACAAGTTATTGACTATCACCCAGAGTATGAAGTAGAATGGGGTCACCGATGACGCCCTTCGCTTATACCTCTTTCCTTATTCTTTGACATATCATGCCACCACGTGGTTTGATCGTCTTCCAATGAATTCTATCCATACTTTCTAGGAGATTGCTTCGAAATTTCTTTCTAAATACTTTCCTCCTTCTATGGTTACGAAACTAAGGAATGATATTAGTAACTTTCGATAGCTTCTGGATGAATCTTTATTCGAAGCATGGAAACGTTACAAGCTTTCGATTGACTGTTGCGGTTGTCGTAAGGGACTTCTACAAGAAGTTTTACAACTCCCTATGCAGTGTACCTAATCGTTGTAGTGTAGTATAGGTAAGACTCGGGGGGTTGTTATCGTTCTCTAGTGGAATAGGTTGGGAAGGCTTGATCACGGTCTAACAGAATTCTAAGGGTTGAGAGAAGATTATTTTTGTATTTTTATGTTTATAAGAAAGCGGGTAAATCATATGTTGAGAGGTTGGTTTTGTTTTTAGTAATTAAAACTAAATATAAAACTACGCTATTGGTGATAACATATAATAAAGATTGTGTTATTAATCATGTATACTACTAGATTGCTTCTCTTGGTGTTGTTGCTTTGTCACACTTATGATGATCTATGTAATTATTTCCTAAGTCACGAACGAATTACATGAATCCGCCGTCTATTTAATATTCCCTTAAGGCAAGCACCAAGTAAGTAGTATGAAGACTATTCAAGGCCCCTAAGAGTATATTAAATGAATTTGAAATATATTAAGAGTGGATCAACCATATAAGGGGCAAGGTAGTATGAAGACTGTTACCCTATGGTATCCATTTCTACACAATCATGTTTTCTTAGACATATCAACAGCGATACATACAAAAGCTAGTTTTGAGAGGTTTGGTTTGGTTTTAGCTATTAAACTAAATACAAAACTACGCTAATGGTGATAACAATGTAATAAAAGATTGTGTTCATTTAATCATGTATTACTCCCTAGATTGCTTCTCCTGGTGTTGTTGCTTTGTCACACTTGTGATGGTCTATGTAATTATTTCCTAAGTCATGAACGAATTACACGAATCCGCCGTCAATTGAAGGAAGTACAATAGGGTTTTGAGGCCCTAATATCGTTCCTAATAGCTGCTAAACAAACCAGGGTTCGTCCTTTTCTTTTAATCTAAAGTTGCACACTCATAACCCTAATTCGGGTTTGTATATATAGGAAAATTGCTCGCGTTCTAATCGTGACGCCGTCGTGAAAGAGAATATTCTAGATAATGGGCTGGGTCATGCATTCTGACACCGTCTTGAGATCTTGTGATGCCGTCTTGGTATGAATTTTGACGGCATCACGTGTAATCTGTGACGCCATCTCCAGCCTCTGAGTAGAAATTCTTAAGAGATGTTGGTGTAGGTTCGTAGTCTTGTCCGTTTCTTCTCTAAATGAGCCCAAGTCACGTGTATTTCCTCCAAATGCCTTCCAAATGCCGAATACTTGAAAAGGAATGATTAAGTACCTATTTTGGGCATAAATACACAATTTAGAGGGTTAAACGACCCCGAAAAAGTGTATAAAATGACACCTCATCAAATACCCCTACACTTGGGATTTGATTATCCTCAAGCAAATAGGCTTTTCTACCTTGACAATAGCAATATGAGGGTCATTTTACCTACTCTTTAAAAGTATTTTACAACACAACCTTCTAGACCTCGTAATTAAAAGCACAAAAAGTATATACTAGCACCTCACATAAGTGTTTGGGATTCTCTCTTTCACTCGGTTGTATAATAAATTATAACATAATGGGGGAAACGGAAAATCAACACTCATTACCTATCATAGCATATAAATTACCATAGGCTTGGTAAAGGATCAAACCTCCACCGCTAGGCGCAAGCATTATTCATTACTATCTAAGAGGTCTTTTTAAGGGTTACGGGGTGTAGGTGTAAGATAACATATAATGGAAACGGAAATGGATGTGATACATTTGGGTGGCTTTGGGTGAATTTGGAGTGGAAGGGTTAGCTAATTATTTATACGAATACACGTTGGTTTGGTTGCTAAGCCACGACTCAGACGAAGATATATAAACTCTACAAAACTCTACAATAATCTCTTTCTTTTTCTTTTCTATATTTTTTTGAATAACATAATACATCATAACTTGGGGTTTACAACACGTACCCCTACACTTGAGCTTTTACATGCTCGATATTTACAATCTAACTAATGACCTGATTTGAGGTGGATCAAAATAACATGGAGATCATCTAACAAACGTATGGGGGTATTGACTTAACTTTTCTTCCCCATTCTTCCGCGAAATAAATACTACCATGAATTTTAATCGTCCCAAAACAGTATTTACAAGGATAAGGACTTAGCAATCGTGTACTTAAATAATTAATTTGGGTTAAAACAATAATGTACTAAAAATGAGTACATACAAGGTGGGCTAAGGCGATTTGGGTGTAACGATTGGTTTAAGGGTGACAATGTTCTTCACTAATAGTCCGGCTTAACCAAAAAATTACGAGAACCGTGAAAAAGGATAGGCTCGAAGGGTTGTACTAGGGGTATCCTGCACTAAAAATGAGTGCATGGCAAGGGTGTGGGATAGTTATATGACCGGTGTGACCATCATAACAATTACAGGTTTAAAACATGGGTTTAATCATAATGCCTCTTATCAAGCAAACCTTAATACTCACTATGCGGTCTCGGAATGCATCACAAAAACAAGTTCTAGAATTTAATATACTACCGGTACACTCTCATAATCCTAAAGTAACCAATACCAATGTTCCAGAAAAGGCGACAAAACCACGCATACACATCTGTAACGACGGAATAGACACACATGATTGCTCACTCCTTAACTCGAACAAGCTAAAGGTATAATATCTAAGGGCGAATCTCACATTTTGGGGGTGGAATTTGAGGGTTTTTGTGCTAGTAATATAAATTCATATCCATGAGATGCTATTAATACTCGGTTTTAATCGGTATGTGTCATAAAAAATTTAGAATTTGGGTCAAAATTACCTCTTATGCTATGGTTCGATATATTACCCATCATTTTAAGGACAAAGCAAATGGCAAATGAAAGAATAGTTTCTAAGGCTTATTTTCCCCCTACACTTAAGTTGAATATTGTCCCCAATGTTCTATAAAGGTATCCGTAAAAAAATTCAAGGGAAAAAACAAGGAAAAGAAACTAGTACTCCCCTGGTTTGCTCAATAATGAAGAAGAAACATGCGATAATTGGTTAAATCGTCATCCAAGAATTGTCCAATGAAACTTCCTAAGAACTTCCAAGCTTCTTCTCATCAAAGATAACATGTAATCAAAGACAAAGACAACTATACCAAGCAAAAAATATGCGATATACAAATATACAATGTGAATTTAGGGTTGACTCGATAAAGCAGTAAAGATAGGATGAGATAATTGTCAAACTCATTAGTTTTGCAGGTTTATAATAGAAGAGTTCATATTTTAAATGTTATGCAAGTTTTATTTTCAAAAATAATTAAAAACTTTAAGTTTTCTGGACCTGGGCGTTTGACGCCGTCAGGGTTACCCTGACCCCGTTACAGGTGTCGTGTTGACGGCGCCACATGTAAATCGTGACGCCGTCTCCACGTTATGTGAAAACGAAATTTTTGTTTTTGATAAAAAAAAATTCCTGCACTTGATTCCATAAGTTAATTCATGTACAAATAGCTGCATAAAACCTGAGATTTGATAATTTACTCATATGACTCTAA
The DNA here is from genome assembly GCA_026074375.1 of Tanacetum coccineum. Classification (NCBI taxonomy): domain Eukaryota; kingdom Viridiplantae; phylum Streptophyta; class Magnoliopsida; order Asterales; family Asteraceae; genus Tanacetum; species Tanacetum coccineum. The sequence goes on from BQNB010169057.1 coordinate 6,863, forward strand.
ACTGACGCGAATTAATCTAAACAAATTATTTAACATGCTTGAACTTGGTTCAAAAACCGGAAAAATTCCCCTACACTTATTATTTGCAAAATACCTTTGATTGAAATTAAGACAAGGTTAAAAACAAAACAAAGCATGATTACAAGATAGAGTTCGAACATGATAGAATAAAATGAAAAGAATGAAACACATGACACTCCTAATGTGCGGGAAAAATAAATATTAGGTTGCCTCCCAAAAAGCGCTTTTCTTTATTTTACGAGTCTTGTAGCTAGACTCGAAGTCACACGTTCTTACGTGACTTTTCTTTTGTCTTCCATTCCTCCCTTGGTTGTATTAAGAGTGGGATGCTTGCCTTTAAAATTTTTGCTCCTCCATTGGTTGAACTTCATCTCCCTTTTCAAGTGAAGCTTTATCCTTTCTTCCCATTCCAGGACTAGTCTATTTACAGTCATAGTGGGGGCTATGGGCTCTATGTCGTTCTTGACCCCTTTCTTGGTCATACAGGGGGAATCAGGTATCCTATGGAAACTTATCTTACTCTTTCTAGATCTTAGAGTTATGGTGCCTTTATCAAACTTAATTGCGGCCTTGGCCGTTGTCAGGAATGGTGTTCTTAAGATGAAAGGCCTCTTTTCGTTTTCCTTGATATCCAAATCACAAAGTCTACGGGGTATACATGTTCAGCGACCTCAACTAATGCGTCCTTAGCAATTCCTAAAGGGTAAATGTACGAGTGTCTAGCTAGTGAGAGTCTAATGTCTGTCTCAGCAGGCCTTTCATCGGTAAGTTTCATGTAAGTGTAGTAGGGCATGACGTTCACATCGGACCCTTGATCGACGAGGGCGTTCATGTGCTTGAGGCCCCCTATGCTGCAAGGTATTTCGAAATTCCCAGAACGCTGATGTTGTAGTGGATGGACGCTAGTGTCGAATTTTTTAGTCGAGCTAGTGGGGGCTATGGGCTGATGTCAGATTGTGTGTGGAGTCGCCTTCTCTTGGGCACTATTGAGAGATCCGGAAATCAGGGTTATCCTTATGGAGTCAACTTACGCGATACATCTGTATGTCTAGGCGCGCTGTAGAGTTTGGTGCCTTTAATCAGTATACTTGATAGTTGTCCTAATTCTGAGAGCGGTCAAGATGTCTGGTGTGAAGAATGTAGGTGTGGAGTCTCTAAGATGGTGAAGGCAGTGTAGCATGTGTCATGGCGTTTGTCGCTCTTTGATTTCTCAACTATACAAGAGGGTCGGCCGGGGCTATTTACAATGTTTCAGCGACCTTCAAATACTGGAATGTCTCGCGGTTGAGGCGCAATCTGTCCTGTGTGAAGGAGTAGAAATCGATACGAGTGGCATATGTTAGAGTGGATTTGAAATGTCGGAGTCGCTAGCTACGGCTCCCGTATGTGGTCGGATTGATGCTTGCTAAGCGTAAGGTGTGAAGTAGGGCATGCCGATTGTGAATCATGGGACCTTGGATGGAAGGCGCCGAAGGCGTTATATGGCTTGAGGCCCCTAAGTGTGACAGAACCTTAGCTTTATTTCGAATCAGCGACCCTCGATTGTCCATCGCGTTCTTGTTATCTGCGTGATGTTGTCGTGGAGGATGCGCGCTTTTCATAAAAAAGGCCCTGATTTGGTAACCACATTATTGTCCTTTCTCTTTACCTTTCCAACTCGGGCCCTATGACTGAGAGTGTCATTTGAACTCTGTAGTATCGCTCTGTGTAAGATGAGACTGGTATCGCTCGCATTCTAGTTTGTGATCGATTACTCTACTCTCTATAAGGTTCTCGGTAAAGTATTATAGCGGACTACGAGGAGGTAGGTTCTGGCCACCTAGACGATCCTGTTGAACTCCAGCCTCAGAGCCGTGTGCGTTTTCTAGTGCGTTGCTTTTGAGTTTGTGTCATGTATTTTCGCGTCGCTACGGCTAGTCTGGAGCAGGTAGAGTTCCATTTCTATATACGGTAGGTTTTATGTGTTGTCGTGTGCTCATCCGTCTTGGTCACTCCTTTCTTCCTCTCTCTTGCTAGTGAGATAAGTTTACGTTCGTGGTGAGGGGGAATTTGGCTTCTTCCCACTTATCAATACCTTCTTCAGGAGTTTCTTGCTGGTCGTGAGTTCCTTGAGAAGTCTGAACATTTCAGTCCTTCTGTCGTTGATCTCCTCGCGTTGCTTGAAAATGGCGTTCTCAAATCTTTCCATTCTTTCGGTGTGTGCTGCCATGTAGTCCCTTACTCGAGCCTTAAAAGTAGCTCCTAATGCTTGGGTTTGAGGGCTTGGACCTGTACGTTCTTAGAAAGTACAGGGATTCAGCTTAGGCGGCTTGTTATGGCTTTACTGGCGAGGGTGGGAATAGACTGCATCAGCATAAGCATGAGGGAGGGGTGCCTTGAGGCTACTTTAGGTTGGTTGCGATTATTTAGTAAGAAGTTGATCTGGTCTTCAAGCTCAAGAAGTCTTCGGTCAGGTGTTTTTGAGATGCCTTGAGGTGTAGAAATAGCCTTGACCGGTTTGACGCGAATTCTTTTGTGTCATTCCAGCCCTCATGGTCGTAGAGAGCGAGGTTCTCAATGATTTCCCAAGATTCGTTGGCATTCTTATTGCGGAGTTTGCCGTCGATGGCCGACCGAATGTCTTATCCTCGCATTAAGATGTATGGAGACATGATATAAAAAATTGGATTTGAAGCCAGCGATCAATGCCAGATGATGTGGGACTTTTGTATTGTAGTCCTTAGAAATGAGTCGCATGCTTCTGGATAGAGAGATTCTCATGTTGTTGTTGAACCATCAGGATATCATTATGGAGTTTTGCTGGTCCTTTCCTGGTGGAAAGAATTGAGCAAGGAATCGGGTAGTAAGATCCTCCCATGTGGTGATGGATCCTACTAGAAGACATTCAAGCCAATTGCTAGCTTGATCGCGAAGGGAAATTTTAAATAAACGTATGCGCGTTCTTTCCCTGTTTTCACTGTCAAGGTCAAGTGAGTCCACAAGTTTAAGGAAATCCTTAAGGTGTTGGTTTGGATCCTCGGACTAAAGTCATGATATGAGCATCGTGTTTTGCACCAACCGGATGGTGTCAGATCGAAGAGGTACCACGTTGTTCCCTACGGGGATCTCAATGGTATTCCTATAGCCCTCATGGCTAGGTTTGGAGTAGTCTCCTAGAGTGCGGATAGGATTCTCGTCTCCCATGGTGGTTGACGAGAATGGGTTACGAAATAGTTAACACAAAGAAAGATAGTACTACGTAGAAGCTAAGATTGCAGGAAAATTAAGGTCTAACTTGAATGGACTCAAGCAACGTAGAACTAGCTAATCTATGAATCAAAACTTACTATTCCCCAGCGCGGCGACGCAAACGTGTTGCGGGTTTTCGTAAGGGGACTTCTACAAGAAGTTTTACAACTCCCTAGGCAGTGTACCTAATCGTTATAGTGTAGTATAGGCAAGACTCGGGGGTTGTTATCGTTCTCTAGGGGAATAGGTTGGGAAGGCTTGATCACGGTCTAACAAAATTCTAAGGGTTGAGAGAAGATTATTTTTATATTTTTATATTTTATTGTAAAGCGCTGTATATTCAATATGTTTGAGAGGTTGGTTTGGTTTTAGCTATTAAACTAAATAATAAACTACGCTAATGGTGATAACAATATAATGAAAGATTATGTTCATTTAATCATGTGTTACTCCCTAGATTGCTTCTCCTAGTGTTGTTTCTTTGTCAAACTTGTGATGATCTATGTAATTATTTCCTAAGTCATGAAACGAATTACATACTCGAAACCCGCCGTTCTATTTTAATATTACGTTAAAGGCAACGCACAAGTAAGGTAGTAATGAAGACTATTACAAGGCCCGCGAAGAGTATAATTAAAATGCATGTTGAAATTATTAAGAGGGTCAACAATAAGGGGCAAGGTCAGTATGAAGAGCGCGTTTACCTATGGTATCCTTTCTACACATGTCATGTTTTCCTAGACTATCAACAGCGTATACAGACAAAAGCTGGTTAGTCTAAGACCTAACATTCATATTCATAACCAAGAAAGCAAACACCGCACTAAGATCTACATCCTAGGTTTCATACAAGATAAATGAACAAATAGAAGGTTTTGTTTAGCCAAGTATGTTAAAGAATTAATGCAAGAAACAAAGTAGATCACACAACAGATCAGAGACTTATTGAATGAATTAAGGATAGTGAGTTCTTATTTGTGATTAAAATATGAATTGAGGAAGTACAATAGGTTTTGAGGCCTCTAAAATATCCCTAAACAGCTGTGCTAATTTGAACGGGTTCGTCCATTCTTTTACTGTTAAAGTTACACACTTATAACTCTAATTTTGGTTTGTTATATATGGAAAATCGCTTGTGGACGGCGTGCGTTTTATATCGCACTTGCAGAACATAAATGATCTTCTTCAAATTTAAATCTGGGAAGACCACGTACTAGACCGTGTCTGGCCAAGTGATTAATAGCACCAAAATTCAAATGAGACAGATGACGATCCCATAACCATGACTTAGTCTTTGTGGCTTTTGACAAGAGATATATAAGAGAAGACGCCATCATATCCCCAATGGAAAAAGAATACAAGTTAGTTCCTTGAGATCCTGAGAGTAAATTAACACCTTCTAGATTACGAACAAAGCATGTGTGTTTTCTGAAAGCTACTTCAAGATCTGAGTCGCAGAATTAACCAACTAAGAATAGATTGTGTCCTCATCCATCCACATAATAACCCCTTGAAATTGTGACGTTCCTTATCTGATAATCACCATATCTCATAATCTTCACAACTTGGTCGTTACTGAATTTGACAGTACCAAAAAATTTATGAACGAAATTGGTGAGCTGAGAGCGATCTCCGGTCATGTGCTTGGAGCATTCCAAGTCCAAATACCACAAAACAATTTGGACAACCTACAGTCGATAAGAGAAGAATAAGATGGATCAACTAAAGTATTGGATCCCCGAGATGTACCGGGTTCCATTCTGTTAGCAGTCATAGATTTTGCAACCTTAAGTTTGCTATTTTGAACAAACTTAGGTACTTTTGGTCTCTTAGTATATGATCTAGTTACTACATGTTTTGGTATAACTACTTTAAGAGGAATGGGAACCCTAAGAGGCACTTATTAGTGGCGGTTAACCTAGTTAAAGGGCACGCATTTCCATGTAAGGTGAAAGTCCTTCCAGTGGGTTTCCATTTATATCTAACAGAGTTAAATACTTTACCAGTAGGTTTCCATTCTTTTCTCTTTTTATTTTTCTTAGAGACAGATTTAGCACGCACATTCATACTATTCACATGATCAATTAAACACATAGCATGATTAACATCAAACAAACATTCATTGCATACAAAACAAAGAGCCTTAGCACCTTTAATAGGATGCTTAACATATTCATTACAAACATTTTTAGAATCAAAGTTCCTTTTATTCAAACTAGATTTAACTTTCCTAGATTGGACTTCTACTTTATTCTTCTTATTACTACTTGGTGTTCGTGAAATCCTATCATTCTTTGTATTGCCTGAAGTCTTTGATCCGCTAGCATTAGTAGAAGGGTTTACTCCTGTAGAAGACAATAGAGGCCTGTTAGTTACTTTGGGAATGTTGCTTGATGATGTGACAGTTTCAGCAAATCGAACTGTTTTCTTCTTGTTAATAGGCGTGACCGCAACTAATTTCTCACTAGGTTTGTGAATATCAGGGCAAGTATCTCTAATATAACCTAGCAACTCTTGAATCCGCTTAACATACATACAGGCTGAGTAAGATGCACAATCTAAAGGGTTTCGTGATTTAGCTTGTTCAACTACCTCCCTAAGAATAGCAGCTTGTTCCATAGTATGCTTAAGGTAGTATTCGTGAGCTTCCCTATTATTCTTAACCTTAGGAGCTAAAATTATTAGGTCAAGCTTATACATTCCTGGAGACACAGTGGAGCATTATCAACTATGTCCTTTCCTTTTAATTTTCTAAGATTGTTTTTAATGTTGTTATGACAAACACTTTTTCCTGAAGTTGAGCATTTAAATCAGAAATTTCAACAGACTTTTGATTTACTTGATTAACCAAAGATTCATTTTGTTCTTTAGCACGAACACGTGATGGTTTAATTGAATCATAAAGTTGTTTTTACGTCTGTTTCAAATGCGCATTTTCAGCAATTAGTCTTGTCACCCTATGTTCCAGTTCAATGTTGATAGTCTCAATTTCATCGAAGTCCTTTTTCACACTTTCACTGGTAGAATTTTCATTGACACGCTTAATGTATGCTTTCAACTTCTTGATTGTTGCGTCTTTTGCTTGAAGCTCAGCTTTCAAATTGTTTAATTCAAACAATTAATCAAATAAAGGTTCAGTTTGGTTCACAAATGTGTTATTCTTTTGAAAAATTTCTTTATTGAGTTGTATTGCAATTTCAAAAGAAATACAGTGTTGTTCAAGTTCAGAAAATCTTTTTGAAAGTCAATTATACTCATCTTTTTAACCATGTTGTGTTGTTTGATAAGCTCGGCTTCAAGTTCGAGACACTTGTTGCACCGTTCCACACAATTCACAGAATCATTCATTGCAACAAAAGAATTCACATTTACAAAAGTATTTTCATCCAACGAAGAATTCACAACAATATTCACAATATCTTAAGAAATGATTTGATCCAAGAGTCGATCGTTTTCAATCAAAAATTGTTTCTTTTGAATTTCAAAACATTGTTTGTCTACATGATACTGTTGAACAGCAACTTCTATCTTGTTAAAAACTGTTTGTACCTCCGTTATTTCATTTAAAAGATCTTTATCAAAAACATTAAATATGTCTTTTAAGGTCTTTAAAAATGGAATTATTTCTTTTAGAAAAACAGCTTTAGTGTGTTCAAACCCCCATTCCCTTTCTGTTAAAGCATCAGGCGTGATCCGCTTTTTCACTACATTGT